>JAJJWX010000597.1:0-40173 GCA_023529315.1 Papaver bracteatum | reverse complement strand
TTGTAATTTGGATAAGGGGCAAAAGTGTTATTTCAACCCCATTGACATAATGCAACTCTCACGAGAGAGATTAAGCCCTTCGCTCTCAAGGCATCCTTAGCCACGATTTCTAGTATACATCCCTGTGTGACAACGTTGGTCGTGATGCCGTGATTCCTAGCGCACATCCTCGACGAGATATTGCCGGTCACGTAGGTTCCGTAGAGCGTAAAATTTCCACAGTAGACTTATGAACCAGAAAAGCCACAATTCTAGCATGTCTTCGCGAGACGGAGCTGATTGTGATGCCATGATTCCTAGTATACATCCTCGACCAGATGCTGCTGGTCATGTAGGCTCTGTAGATGCGTAAATATGTCCCCAACGGATTTATGACCCAGAGCGGAGATATACATATTTGTAAGGAATCGCAAGCTCGTCAATGCTATTAGACCGGTCAAGAGATGATTTAGCCACCAATGAATCAAATAGTTGATATGAAATCTAATTAATAGAAATTAATCCAACCATAATACGTAGATGAGATTAGTACCATTAGATAGACCTTGAAAAGTTTTGTGAAATGGACGACTCAAACGTAACAATCGGACACCGGATGAGAAAGATATAGCACTCAGAAAGTAGATGTAGAAGCTTGACTAAAGTCAACGGTAGTTGACTCGACCGTTGACTGTTTTACCTTCGCCGTTTACATGACCGTGTCTTGACCTTGACCTAAATGGAACCTTACATTAGTAAATGGTTAGCCCTTAGTAGTCTATTTGAAATTAAATAGTAAATGCTTATTTTGGGGTAAAGAGAGTGTTAAGGAAATACTTATCTATTAATTAATTGAATTTGGTTTTCATATTTATCTTCTTGCATGGTGTAAGGTGGTGGTGTGAGTATGAGCTGAAAAGTGAAAACAGAGAGGAAGTGAAGGGGAGTGCGACAACTTAGTAGGAGAGGTAGAATAAAAAGGAAAGGGAATAGTTAAAAGAAAAGAATGTTCTTGGTTAGGTATGTTAGAAAAAACAATGTTTTGTTTTAATCAAAAAATGCATGGACCATGTTTTGATCCCAAGACCTATTGCTCCCTAGATGTTTTTTCATGTGAATGAATAAAACATTAGTCCCATATAGACTAAAACACTAAGAGTTTTAGACTTAAATAGCATTGGTTTAGCCTTAAGGGCATGGCCCTTTGGGTCTTTAGACCTTTGTGTATGGGGAAAGTCCTAGACTATGGCAAGGTTGCCTAAACCTTATTGCATTTCTTATTGCCTTTCCCGTTCGCGCGGTGCTTCGCACAGAAGCACGCTCGTCTCGGGCTCGGGCTCGGGCATGGGAGTGGGTGTGGGTGTATCCGACCCTTTCTTTTTATTGAATTTTTCCACATGTGAAGAATTTTATTCTTTATCTTCTCGGTTTTGGATATCCGACAGCCACTAGAAGCATCTTTAGTCACACACGGTTAATTCTCACGCGTGAATTCTCTTAACTGTTTTCATCGTAAAGAATCTTTAATCTCACGCGTGTGGACACTGTGCACGAGATTTCTCGTTGAGAAGAATCTTGCCCGACAGATGCGTTTTTTTACTGTTATTTTAACGGATGCTTTTTTCTTTTACTCGTCCGACAAATTGAACGCGTGATTTACGGATCTGTGTCTCAAATGTTCGAATTCTTACCTATAAATACGAGTTAAGCCTTTCAGTTTAAAGATATACCATTCAGAACTCTTATCTTCTGAATTTCTCCTTCTTCTCTAATTATTTTCGAAAACTTAAGTTCTTATTCATATTTGTCTTAAAACTCGAAAACGTTCAGTTCTTTTGAAACAAGTTGTAGTTTACAGAAACATAATTTTGTATAACTACTTCTTGATTTACAGAATTTTAGTTCACATAAATATAGTTTACAGAAACATAAAATTGTTTTTACATTACTCAGAAACAATTTGTATTTTCAATTGGTGTTTTTGTTTTTACTTTTCCTGCCAAGATCTAAGGGTTCTCTCTGTGTATGATACACATAGAGGAGAACTAACAGTAGTTGTATCCTGGAGGTAATTTGTTAATTGCTATAGCATCTCAGAGGAGTAGCAGGCAATATTACCTTTAGCTCAGCGTATCTCATACGTGCCTCTACTAAGTTTATTGAGTTATTTGTTACTACTATCAGTGTAATCTAAGTATTATTTCCCATTTGCATTCGATTATTGTAATTAATTCCAACAATCTAAAGGTAATACTTGCCTTATTGTAATATTGTAAGTTTGTGATATTGTAATTGCTGTAAGAACATGGGAAAAAAATACCGTAGAAAGACCACCAAAGTTCAGTGGTAAGGACTTTAAGAGATGGCAGTCTAAAATGTTATTCTTCCTAAACGACCAAAGGTTAGATGGACTTGCTTTAAATAGACCCCCAGAAGACTTCATCACCATGGTAATGAAGATAAACCTGGAAAGGTGGAATAGGAAGAATTACTCGTGCAAGAATCATATTCTTAATGTCTTGATGACTCTTTGTACGACTTCTATAATGCAAAAGAAAATTTTAATGCTTTTGATTTATGGGAAGCTCTAGAAGAAAAATATCATCTTGAAGTCTCTGGAAGTAAGAAGTTCTTGATGGATAAGTTCTTAGAATACAACATGACTGACGAAAAGCCTGTGGTAGAACAGTTCGTCGAACTTCAACTCCTCATCAGCGAGATTCTTGCTGAAGGCATGACTTTTGATGAAGCTCTACAAGTATCGGCTGTGATTGAAAAGCTTCCACCCTCATGGAGCGAATACAAGAGGAGGCTGCGACACAAGACTCGTGAAATCACCATGGTGGAGCTTGGCAAAAGATCCAGGTTGAGGAGCTTATGTGCAGCAAGGACAAGAGCATGATGCTTGAGCAAAAACATGTCCAACAAAGCTCATGTTTTGGATGATAAAGCTGCTTCAAAGAAAATTCTGGAGAATCCACAAAATGGGTAATAGACGTAATGTGACGTCGAAAACCCGAGGTAACAATTTTAAGCCTAGAGGTGGTGTCACTAAGCACACCATCAAAGGCGACTGTTTTAATTGTGGTAAACCTGGACATATGGCTAAAGACTGTAAGGCCCCTAAAAGGATCAAATATGATCCAAAACAGAAAAATAAGGCAAACATAGTAGAGGACTCTGGATATTTCACTAGCATGGTGTCTGAAGTCGACCTTGTCTCTAGTATGACTAATGTGAGAGACTGGTGGCTTGATTCTGGAGCCACCAAGCATGTCTGTAAATTCATAAATGCTTTCTCCTCCTATGCCATAGTAGGAGATGATGAGAAAATGTTCATGGGAAACTCTTCCACCGCGAAAGTGGTGGGGAAAGGCAAGGTCGAACTGAAGCTAACTTCAGGAAAAACTCTCGCATTGAATGACGTATTCTACGTCCCAGACATATGCAAAAATCTTATCTCAGAAACCATCCTGCTAGGAAAAGGTTTTAAAATTGTTGCTGAGTCCAATACTGTTGTGATTTCTAAGCATGGTGAATTCGTAGGAAAAGGTTATGTTACCGATAACATGATTAAGCTTAGTGTATCTGATTTGAAATTGAATGTTAATGCATCTTCTTCTGTTTATGTTTGTGACTCTTCACATGTTTGGCATGATAGACTTGGGCATGTTAATTTCAAATCGCTAGAAAGACTTGCTAATTTAGGTTGCATACCAAAAATAAACTTTGATAAAAAACAAAGATGTGAAATCTGTGTTGAATCTAAATATGCAAGAAAACCATTTAATAAAAGTGTTGAACGTAGAACAGTTCCTTTGGAATTAATACACTCGGATTTAGGAGACTTGAAATCAACACCAACAAGAGGTGGTAGAAAATGGTATATCACTTTCATAGATGATTACTCACGATACTGTCAGGTTCATCTTCTTAGAAGTAAAGATGAGGCCTTAGAGGCTTTCAAGTTTTATAAACTTGAAGTAGAAAACCAAAAAGGAGTTAAGATTAAAACTTTTAGGTATGACCGTGGCGGTGAGTATGTGATACCCATAGGAGAGTTTTGTAAAAATAATGGAATCATTCATGAAACCACCGCACCATATTCACCCAATCGAATGGTGTAGCCGAAAGAAAAATAGAACACTCATAGATATGGTGAATGCTATGCTGACTAGTTCAGGGTTACCTTCGAACTTGTGGGGGGGAAGCTATCCTCTCTGCTTGCTATATTTTGAACCGAGTTCCATTTAAAAAATCTGATAAAACTCCTTATGAATTGTGGAATGGTAAACAACCTTCTTATGCATACTTTAAAGTGTGGGGATGTTTGGCCAAGGTGGCCATTCCTCTTCCCAAGAAAACTAAAATAGGACCTAAAACAGTCGATTGTGTTTTCTTAGGGTATCCTGAGCATACAATTGCATACGGGTTCATGGTCATCGATTCGACCATAATAACATTGGTCAGAACACCATATTGGAATCTAGAGATGATGTGTTTTATGAACACATATTTCCTTTAAGTTCTGGACCTCGGAAAAGGGTCCATGATGACCTCTCGGATGTTCCATCGACTAGTCAAACCCCAACTTTAGAGTATGAGACTGAACCAAGAAGAAGTAAGAGGGTTAGAACTGAAACAAGTTTTGGCCCAGATTTTTTGACTCTTACGGTGAGAGTCTGAACCCCAAACCTACAAGGAAGCTATGACTTCTCCAGAAGCTCCTTTCTGGAAGAAGCTTCATTAAATGAATGGGAGTCCATTCAAAAAACGAAACTTGGGAGCTTGTAGACTTGCCTCCTGGAAGTAAATCCATAGGTTGCAAATGGGTGTTCAAAAGGAAACTTAGAACAGATGGAACTATAGATAAATATAAAGCTACGTTGGTAGCTAAAGGCTATAGACAACAGGAAGGAATAGATTTCTTTGATACCTATTCACCAGTCTCTAGAATCACCTCGATTAGAATGTTGATTGCTATTGCTTCAATTTATGATTTGCATATACATCAGATGGATGTTAAAACTGCTTTCTATATGGTGAATTGAATGAAGAAATTTATATGGATCAACCTTGAAGGCTTTATAGTAAAAGGTTATGAAAACAAAGTATGCAAGTTAAACAAATCTCTTTACGGTTTAAAACAAGCACCTAAACAGTGGCATGAAAAATTTGATCATGTTATGATAATTAATGGCTTCAAGGTTAATGAATCTGATAAATGTATTTACATTAAATCTGTGGATGATTCTCATGTTATTGTATGCCTATATGTTGATGATATGCTCATATTAGGCAGTAACCTTGATATTATTAATACCATTAAAAGCATGCTTAGAGATAATTTTGACATGAAAGACTTAGGCCCTACTGATGTAATCTTAGGGATGAAAATCAGAAAGATGTCTGATGGATATAGTCTTAGTCAATCTCACTATGCTGAAACCGTACTAAAGAGATTTAATTATGAAAATGCTAACCTGCATCTACTCCTTTTGATCCCACTTGTAAATTGAAAAAGAACAAGGGTAAGGGTATTGATCAACTTGAGTATTCTCGCATTATTGGTAGTCTTATGTATTTGATGAACTGTACAAGACCTGATATTGCTTACTCTATGAGTAGATTAAGCGGTATACTTGCAACCCGGGCAGGATCACTGGAATGCTCTCTTCAGAGTTTTACGTTACCTGAGAGGGACCTCAAACTATTTCTTAAGTTTTGGGAAGTATCCTGCTGTACTGGAAGGGTATTGTGATGCCAACTGGATATCAGACTCAGAAGAGTGAAAATATACTAGTGGGTACATCTTCTTGCTTGGAGGTGCGTCTGTCTCATGGAAGTCTACCAAACAGACATGTATAGCTAAATCCACTATGGAGTCTGAGTTTATAGCCTTGGAAAAAGCTGGAGAGGAATCTGAATGGATGCGATGTGTCCTGGGAGGAATTCCACTCTGTCCCAAGCCTGTGTCTTCAATCGCCATCCACTGTGACAGTAAAGCTGCTCTTGGTTGCGCAAAGAACAATGTATACAACGGAAAGTCTATACATATACGTAGAAGACACAAGACGGTGAAACAACTACTCTCTACTGGTATTATCTCGATAGACTTTGAAAAATCCAAAGATAATCTTGCAGATCCTTTGACGAAAGGTTTACCGAGAGAGGAAGTTAAATCCACATCGAGGGGGATGGGACTTAAGCTCATAGAATAAATCACCATGAAGGATACTCAACCTTGTGATTGGATTTCCAAGATCAAGGTTCAATGAGACAACTAATTTATGGTGATATTGGTAAAGCACTATCTTTGTCCCTCCCTATGGTGTAATCATGTGATAGTGCAGCCTGCAGATTTACAGGATGATCTTTTGAGATCTTAATGGGTTCCATGGCTTTGATTAAAGCGGGGTGTGGCAGGACACTCTTTATGGACCCACCTTTGTGGATGTTTGAAGTGTGGCCGCTTCCTATGAGAATTTGAGCTGATTCTCTAGAGACATTCATTAAGTCCGGGATTTTGTCCCACGGCCAAAATGGGCACAACCGCAAGAGCTTGGCAGCTGTTTTCTTCGGTTGAGGCATCAAGTGTGGCTGTTATTTCTGAATTGCATTCATTGTTGGCGGTTCAAGACATTGCGTTCACCGTATCAACAAGCAGTTCAGGTAACCTCTCACTAAGTTAAGGTTCAATCTTTGGGACACCTTAGCCTATTTTGTTGCCTTATGTTTTATCGTGTTTTATCGACATGTTTTATTATTCATGTGGGGGATTGTTAGAAAAACAATGTTTTGTTTTAATCAAAAAATGCATGGACCATGTTTTGATCCCAAGACCTATTTCTCCCTAGATGTTTTTTCATGTGAATGAATAAAACATTAGTCCCATATAGACTAAAACACTAAGAGTTTTAGACTTAAATAGCATTGGTTTAGCCTTAAGGGCATGGCCCTTTGGGTATTTAGACCTTTGTGTATGGGGAAAGTCCTAGACTACGGCAAGTTTGCCTAAACCTTATTGCATTTCTTATTGCCTTTCCCGTTCGCGTGGTTCTTCGCACAGAAGCACGCACGCTCGCTCGGCTCGGCTCGGGCGAGGGCGTGGGCGTGGGAGTGGGAGTGGGAGTGGGTGTGGGTGTGGGTGTATCCGACCCTTTCTTTTTATTGAATTTTTCCACACGTTTCTCCCACACATGTGAAGAATTTTATTCTTTATCTTCTCGGTTTTGGATATCCGACAGCCACTAGAAGCATCTTTAGTCACACACGGTTAATTCTCACGCGTGAATTCTCTTAACTGTTTTCATCGTAAAGAATCTTTAATCTCACGCGTGTGGACACCTGTGCACAGAGATTTCTCGTCAAGAAGAATCTTGCCCGACAGATGCGTTTTTTACTGTTATTTTAACGGATGCTTTTTGCTTTTACTCGTCCGACAAATTGAACGCGTGATTTACGGATCTGTGTCTCAAACGTTCGAATTCTTACCTATAAATACGAGTTAAGGCTTTTAGTTTAAAGATATACCATTCAGAACTCTTATCTTCTGAATTTCTCCTTCTTCTCTAATTATTTTCAGAAACTTAAGTTCTTATTCATATTTGTCTTAAAACTCAGAAAACGTTCAGTTCTTTTCTGAAACAAGTTGTAGTTCTGAAACATAATTTTGTATAACTACTTCTTGATTTACAGAAATTTTAGTTCCACGAAATATAGTTTACAGAAACATAAAATTGTTTTTACATTACTCAGAAACAATTTGTATTTTCAATTTGTGTTTTTGTTTTTACTTTTGCTGCCAAGTTCTAAGGGTTCTCTCTGTATATGATACACATAGAGGAGAACTAACAGTAGTTGTATCCTGGAGGTAATTTGTTAATTGCTATAGCATCTCAGAGGAGTAGCAGGAAATATTACCTTTAGCTCAGCGTATCTCATACGTGCCTCTACTAAGTTTATTGAGTTATTTGTTACTACTATCAGTGTAATCTAAGTATTATTTCCCATTTGCATTCGATTATTGTAATTAATTCCAACAAGGTAGAGTAAGATGAAAAGAGTTAGGAAGAGTTATGTTTGAGCTTGAGAGTAGAGAATGGTGATTGATTGATTGTGTATCCAATAGTTAGAGGAGAAATCAGTGAGGTAGAGAGTATATTTACTAGTGGGAGAGAAAAGAAAAAGAGTATTTGAATTAAGAGAAACAAAGGATGATAATGATGATGTACATATTAGAGGTGATGGTATTCTTGATGGTATAATGATATGATGATGGAAAACTTATAGAACATCCTCCAAAGGTTAAGGTAATCTCTTCTATTGATTCTAGTATTTTTTTTTATGGATTTGGGTAGTTGTTAGATATTGTAAATAGTTTAAAATCAATCAACTAGAGGTTTGTGAAAACCATGATTTTATGTGGGATTATGTTTACTGCTTATCATGTAGAGACTTTTATAGGTGTCTTAGAGACTTAATTAGACGTATCTCTATAAATATAAATTGTAGTATGTTGAATGGTGATTCTGTACACATAAATGTTGTCCCGATCGGTTTAGTAACGAAGGATTTATCGTTGGTAGAAAAATACCCGTCGCAGCATTTACCAGGTGTAAACAGTCATGAGTTGATGTAAGTTGGAGCATTTCTTTTCTTTTTTTTGAAGAAAAATGTTATATTAAAGGGAAAAAAGAACAAAATTAACCTGGGATCAAACCCAAGTTATACAACAAAGTCTACATACACATCAGAGTATCCCAATGACTCCAAATTAAACTAGAATCGACAAATTTAAAAGTATCTTTGTCGCAAGACCATAAAACTACCAATTGCTTCACCAAATCAATACTTTCTTGCACACTCTTATGTCGTCCTCCAAAAACTCTTCCATTCCTTTCCTTCCATAAAATCCAGCAAACCGCATAGTGTAAGATTTGCCAAACATCCTTACCTCTCCCTTGCAACACATTGTTAGAACACGCTTCGAACAGTTGAAGCAAAGTATTTGGTAATGGCCAAGCTATCCTAAAAGATTTGATGAAATAATTCCAAATATGGAAAGAGTACTCACAATGAATGAACATGTGATTTGCTGATTCCCTGACGTCATTGCACAAAATACACTGCTCGCTATCCATATTTACACCCCGGTGACACAACATATCCCTGGTTGGTAGCGAATTATGAAAAGTAGCCCAAATGATGAAACTCACCTTGTTTGGAATGTTACCTCTCCAAAGGAATTCATCGAATCCGCACTCTTCAAGATTGCCTAAAAGTATTTCATAACATCTTGAAACATTGAAGTTCTCCATAATCTCCATTTCATCATCATCTTCTACAAGCATCGAAACCCGATTTAAGTCACGCCTTAGAAGGTGCCATTGAAGTTGCTCGTTTGCATTTAATGGCCTCTTAAACTCCCAAACCCAATCTCCGTTTGCTATCATGTCGTAAATTGTTGCATCCCTAACCCTCGCTGCCTGAAAATAATAGGAAACAAGTCTTGCAATTTCCCCTTGTTCAGCCATTTGTCCTTCCAAAAGCGAATGCATTTTCCATTTTTTACCGTGAAAGTCACCATATTCGGAACCGTTGTCAGCATCTTAGTAACGTTCTTCCAAAAACTCCTACCCCGTGGCTTATTGTCCACATCCGGAATTAACAAATTATTATTATGGAAGAATTTTTCGTTTACTAACCTCCTCCATGGACTTTGTTTGGACTTAGAGAATCTCCAAATCCACTTTATCAACAAAGAAATGTTCATTCTCCTCAAATTTTTCACACCTAAACCCCCATTCACCTTTGGAACGCTTAGCTTTTTCCATGAAACCCACACCAATTTCTTTCTTCCTTCCACCGCACCCCACAAAAAGAATGGTTCCTTCCACCGCACCCCACAAAAAGTTGGAGCATTTCTTGATAAGTTAGATATAGAATTGGAAGATAATCAGTAGGCAAAACTTGTAAACGGTGATCCTGATATTGTAAAGAGACGTCCATGGATCCATTTGGGTTTAAATTGAGTAATCTAAAGAGAATCAAAATTGTACCAGTATACTGTATTAAGAGTTGGAATTATTTATGATCGTAAACTTCTTATGTGAAAATGACTAGCCCTTAACCCGTGCTGTAATGGCACGGGCCATGACGTTGGTTCATTTTTAATATATCGTATAATTTGTGTCCTGAATACTTATCAACTACTTATGATTTAATATGTGTTTGTCATAATAATAGTCGAGTTTTCCTCTCTCTTTTTTTCTTGTTTTTTTCCTTTAATATTTTACCGCCGGAGATTTGCTCAAACGAAAGAAATATAATCTTAACTTCCAGACAATTTTTTATTTAGGTTCATTGTTTATAATGAGATAATGATCTACATGAACATGGAATATTAAATATTTTTGGAAATATGTCGTTAGCAGCGCTCATCTCAGTGAAATCAACTAGTCAATATCGTCCATAAAAGTCTCTCTGTGCTCCTATTTCACTCCAGCTGACTCATTTATCATGGTCATGTTGTCGATCCTCCAAATAGGCAGAGAATAATATTTTTTTGCATTGAACGGATGATACAAACTATCCAATGTGACATGATTTTCCTGTAATTTTTCAACACCCATCAGATGACAATGTTTAAAATGTGTACAAATTACCTTTTCGAAGGGATTGTATATATGCAAACCTCTGCCATTAAATCTTCAACAAAGTATTGTGCCCAACAGTTCGTCTTAACGAAGGCTTTGGTAACTTCAAAAGTCTTGGACATTTTGTCACTTCCATATGTTCCTACCTTCACTTGGAATACAATCTGGCGACACATTACCTCATAAAGAACCTTGAACACATATTGTACTCCCTGATCCTATTTCAAATTTATAGGTTGTCAATAGATCCTTTACCGAAAGTTGACATATTCTACATTTAATATTTATAAAAAAAAGTTGTGGATCGTTGTTTTCTAAGATTGTAGTTTTCAAAATTTGTCTCTTCAAGTCCCAAGGCTTCCTAAGTTTATATATCATGTTTGTTTTTAACATTTTAGTTAGCCATATTATGTTTGTTACTATCTTTAAACTTGATGTCATCTTCTACTGTGAACTTTATGTTATTTCTGAATATAAATATTTATACCTCTTTCATTCGTATCAAGTAATCCATCGTATATCCCAACAATTCTTCTACAGCAATTCCTTTCTTTTTCCGTTTTTGGACCATCAGTAGCCATTATTATCAAACGCTATCTGTCTAATTTTTGTTGATGTTATGTATTTGTAATGTTCATTTTTCTTAAATAAATAGATTGTAGAAAAACTATAAAAAAAAGAACATAAGTTTTTCATCGGGTCTAAGTTACTATATCCAAAATACTCCGGACATTGCTTCTGGTGCCTCATTTCCTCAAATTCATCGTTTCATTCTAGACAGTACATGCAACACCAATCATTTGCGAAGTGAGTTATTTGCGCAAGTGTGGTCAATGTATTCCTTACCTGTAATAATAATAACAACACGTCAATTTTTTTCAAGGTGTCCAGTTGTAAATGGTATGAATCTAATGAATTTGAACTGCACCTCAATATTAAATGTCACCTTCTTCCACATAACATAGAAATTGAGGAAGGACAAATCTTGACCACACTTTACATAGGCAGAGTTAGCCAAACTATTTTTTGAAATTGTCTTACGTGGAAATTATTATTAATCCATATTTTAGTCGGCTCCTATCGAAGCTGGACTAATTAGTCCTATAGAAAGTTAATCTTAAATTTTTGACCTTATTCCTTGACCAGATTATTGAAGTATTCTCAGTCATGTTCTGCTTTGTGTGATCTACCCATATGTATCTACTCTACCTTCTAACCCAGTGAATGAAACCTATACATATTGATCCGTAATTTGATATTGTTGATTTGTAATCAAGAGGTCGCATGATTTGAGAATGTAAAATATAAAAAATATTCTATGAACATCGGAGGCGAAATTTAGATTTATGACTTAGAATTTTTTATGATGATTTTGATGAACAAACAAATATTTTAAAACAGTTGTTGTCATTGTAGGTAGTTGTCGCGAAACAACTCGACACTGATGGTCTTTCAGGAAAAAAAATGTAACAGTACTTGAGAGAGCGATAATGTTCTCTTACGCAGGCACACCAATTGCGTTTATATAATACGGATACCGTTTCGGTGATCCAACAATCATGATCATATTGTCTTATACGTTCCGGTATCATCCTCGAAATATTTGATTTTTTGTCCGTATCAATGGTGCTAAAAACAACCAATTACATCTTTCACAATACAATGTTGCATGTTTTGTGAAGATTTTTTTCTAATCGGTCAATAAAACTCACTAAAAATCAAAAACTATTATTATCCACTACTATTACCAACACCCACCACCATAAAAACCATCCGTTGCCACTATTTCTTCCACCAATAGTAATGTTACCACCTCCACCATTCACAAACACCCGCCACCGTTTATACTAACTCTACTTCCACTACCACCATTAGAATTAATATAGCTTTTAGTACAATTATTCATTAATCAAATTATGTATTTATGTTAGATTATTAAAGGGACATTTATAATAGAAATTTAATTAATCATTATGAACAATCAATGAGACACTAATTAATAAAGTATTTAAAAATGGTTAAGTTAAACAAACCCCAGCGATAAATTTATCTTCTTTACATAGACAAATTGATAATAAATAATTTCATATATTCTGATCTTGATTCGTGTCGTTCGTTTAGTTATTACATAACATGGAAATTGATTGCACCAATTTTTTAAAATGGACATGTGTTTTATCGAGTTTATTTTAACATTAGAATGATCAACCACGTTTTATACTTTATAATATAACATTACATATTTTGTGGCATTACAAAATTAGCATAATATATTTTTGCTCACCAATACCCGCCACCACCATAAAACCATATGAATCTATTTTATTATCCACCACCACCACCTATTGGCAGAGTCAAGGGTTGACTAACCTGGCTCTAACCCCTTAAATTTTTAATAACTACATGAATTTTTAGTTTATTTTATAAATAGTACTTTGTCCATATATATTTATGGTTTAGTCCACTAAAGTTTACATGTTTATTTTTTTTTTAAAGGTAGGCCTCCTCAATGTCAATTTTTGACTCCACTGCCACCATCACTGTTGCCCACCCCATGTAGGTTGTTGGACGCAATTATGGTTTTCAATCACAAATGCCATGTATGAGGTTTAGATTGAACAAAATGCCGTCAATTGATTGGTTTCATTATTTTTTTTCCGTGTATATATTGTTTTTTGTATTGCGATCAGTTTTATTTTAACATTAAAAAATTATGATTTATACGACATAGTACCAAAGATAATAGGGGTACCATTTGGGTGATCCAACTACGATCATGAAAATATTATCTTGTATGATATCATCCCGGAAATATATGGTACCTTCCTTTATCGAAAGGAGACGTACACAAAATCGCTACAATGATAATATTCAGGAGGAGTATGATAGGATACAGAGAAGATTAGAAAGACAGCGAAGAGAAATGATGATACATGAAGAAATCTGCAGAGAAGAAAATAGACAGCTGCGATTTCAAGAGGAGGATGAAAGAGAAAATCACAGAGAAAGACGAGATGATGATGAAGAAGAAGACACACAAAATCTCGTAAGACAAGAAATGCAAGAACGCAGAAGAAGGGAAACTCAGCTAAAAAGGCCAATGGAGCAAAATTCGACTGAGAATGAGCAAATATTGAGAGAATTAGCAGAAATGAGAGGAATGATAAACAATAGAAGAGAAGGAGGTAGAAGGAAACTCGATGAGGCTATCGAAGAAGCTTCGAGAACTCCATTTACTCAAGAAGTACAGTTAAGAGGAATACCTCCAAAATTTAATTTACCAGCATTAACCGACATCTTTGATGGGACTACTTGTGTTGTTCAACATGTCAAGGCTTATGTTAGATGCATGCTACAATGGGAAAACCATGATGCAGTACTATGAAAATATTTTGCGTCTAGCTTAACTGGCAAGGCACTAAAATGGTTCGAGGGATTACCAAAAAATACCATAACTTCTTTTGATCAATTACAAGCTACATTTCTAGGAGATTATATTAGCAACAATTCATCGCGGCCAGGCATTGAAGATGTATTTGGGTTAAAACAGAGAGTTGGCGAGAGTCTGAAACATTTAACCATAAGGTGGAAGTCAATGTGCAGCGAGATAGCGGGAAGAGTAGATAAAAGATATCTAATTTTATCTTTCATTAATGCAATGTTCGCGACCAATCTGTTGTATATACAGATTTTCAGAATCAAAAACACAATCACCATGATAGAATTGCGAGAGTTACAAGAAGAATACATTACTTTGGAGGATAAACAAAATGAGATGGAATCATACCCAATCGCGAACACTAGATCGCTAGTGACAAGTGGGAGTTTACTTCCTAAAATGATTAATAATGTAGCGAGTACCTCGCAAGAAGAGAAAGTAGTAATTGATAACCAGCAAAAATTGGTAGCAATGGGCAGTCGAGATCAAGAAGAATATGAAAGGGAGAAGAATTACTACAATCGCGGTGGAAATAATAAGATTCAAAGACTCGATAAACCGCAAGAAACTTATGGTGGACAAAGGCAAAATAATTTTAGAGGGCAAGGTAATCAGAAGATAATATGGGAAGAAATTAAAATGCCACCTCTCAATACCAGCATAAAAAAAATCTGGGAAGCCATCATTTTGATGGAAAATATACCATCTCCGTGGAACATGGGAAAAGAACCCCATCCAAACAATCGAATTCAAGAATTCTGTCCTTACCATCATTCTCATGGCCACTCGATAAATGATTGTAGGAATGTAAAGAGGATAATTTTTAGGATGATTGATCAGGGGAAGTTAAATCACTTTCTAGTAGGACATCCACAATCTCAGCAATTATCATCAGCACCAGAAACTCGCAGAGTGAATGTTGTAAAAGGGACATAAACATTTGTGATAGAAGTAGGGGCTAAAGCAAAGAATTTGTTCTATAACTCTATTGTGCACTCGTATAGAACTGTGGAGTATTTCCATAATAATTTCCTAAGCAGAGTCTTCGCAAGAGACACAAATGGAAGAGAGATAATGAATATAGAGAGAGTCTCGCCATTGGAAGAGTGGCAGAAACAAATTCTATCTTTCACTGCGCAAGATGTACCTGAGATTGGCGAGCAGCATGATAACCCATTGGTCGTATGATTAGAGATTAATCCAAAACAAATGCAAGAATAGGATGAAGAAAATGATATTAAAGTTGAAGATTCTTGGACCATCAACAGAGTCTTAATAGTTACAGGGAGTTCATTTGATAACTTATTTTATCATACCTTTAAAACCATGGGTGGAAAGGACGAAGATCTAATACCATCAACGTATAAAATCTATGGATTTAATGGTACTGCTAATAAACCAAAAGGGGAGATTGAAATGCGAATTCCATTAAAAGGGATATCTTCAAAAATCTTATTTTGTGTTGTGGACATTGAATCACCTTACAATGCTTTAATTGGACGACCTTGGTTACATGGGATATTGGGTGTAGCGTCAACATACCATCAGTGTATTAAATTTCCTCATCCTAAAGGCGTTGGAGTTATTAAAGGAGATTGTGGAGAAAGCAAGAAATTTTCTGAAATCGATATGAAATCTTGTGAAGAAAGAGCTGAGAAGAATAGAAATTGGAGTTACAAAATCAAAGAACGACAGAGGTGTGAAAGGTTAATGATTGATACAATAGAGAGGAAAGATGAAATTGATGACGAGCGTCTCGCGGATAAAGAAACAACAACAAAACAAAGTAGAAAAGCAGAACTAGAGAATAGTAAGTAGAGAGGTAAAGTGATGAACTTTAGAGAACTCTATGAATGTTTTTTTTGAAGAATATTTAATTAAACAGAGTATTCTTCTTGAAATAATTGCAAGATTTTACAAAAAGAAAGAAGATCAAAATTGTGAAATTTTATCAGAGTTACAATACTCGCAAGAAACGCGAATAAAATTTCACAGAGATTAATAGAATGGGATAAACCTTTATGGCGTGCACCGTAGTTCGCGAATAAAATTTCGCAAGAGGCAAATGTAAGACCTAATAGCACGTCATATAAGGGGGTATCTCTTGACATGACTCAACGATAAGGTTATAACGCTGCTGGAACCTGAGTTATGCAGATGTTGGGGTTAAAGAAAACCTATCCAGGAGAGGGATCTTGGATTTCCAACTATATAAGGTTATACCCTGGTTGGACGACTAAGGACCTCTTCTAAGGAGTGCAGAGTATGACCAAGGCACCGAGGTACACGGTTGAGTCAAGGGTGCCCGGGGCGTACGAAACTACCCTGGCCATCCTTGGAAAGTCTTGGCTATGATGCATTCGGCCCGAAGAAAACCCCACTTAGGGTGCAGTCTTGTAACTATAAGCCATATAGGAATAAAGGACAAAAGGATGCGAAAAATAGCTGGTTGTTGGCAAATCTGGATGGAAGGAGCTAGTCTTGTATGTCCGATGTGCCCTCCTTGAAGGGGCAACCAGGGGGAAGATAAAGGCGGCACCCTCCACTAGGGAGCTGATAAGTGTCTTAAGACGTCAATGTCATGGGGCTTTATGATCGCAAGAACATTTAGGCCTGTCATATTGTCGCGTGACATAAATTATACAGAGGAAAAAAGCCAAAAGTTAAGATGAGATCAATGGGTTTTTACATGAAAGTGTAAATACGTCCTGCGATTTCATCGCAAGACGGTAATGTCATAAGGCTTTGATCTCGCAAGGGAACTTAGACTTGTCATATTGCCGCAATACAATCAAGAAATAAAGATAAGGCAAGATCAATGGGTCAATACATGCAAATGTAAAGACGTCCTGCGATTTTGTCGCGGAATGAAAAAATGTGGCACAATAAAACCTTTAATTAGGAAGGCAAAATAAGACCACAAGATTATTGCGATAATACTCGCAGATTTTATGAGGACTGCAATATTACGCAGTTATTACTTGTGATAAGATCGCCAATGTTGAGGCAAGTTTTGTTAACAACTAATATCTAATCTCTACTCAATTTGTTGATATTGCAGATGAATAATAGAGGCAAGTATGGGAATGCATGAGAGCGATGAAATTATTATTCATCCATCATATAAAAAATTGCATAGGGATTATTAAATGTTAAGTGCACACAGATAATTAAAGGATAAAAACTATATTGATTAGATGATTTGCAGAAAAAGAATTGTTTTATAACCCATACTGGTATAAGCAAAAGAAATTTACAAAATTGGAGGAACTTGCAGCAATGTTACAGAAGGAAGAAAATAAATACACAAAGAGGATAAAAAGAAGAAGCAGAACTAGCTAGATCCATCACCATCTTCTTTATCAGACTTCTCCATTTCATCGTTATCACCATTATCTTCATTCTTATCAGACTCTTCTTCTTCGCCAGATTTTTCCCCTTCATCATTATCATTATTATCTTCATCTTCGCCAGAATCCTCAGCCTCACTATCAGAGATGTCAAGATTTGGAATCATTGCGGGAACTTCTTTTGCAAGATCAGGATATATAGAAGGGGAAATTCCATGGTCATTACAAACCAATTTAACGGAATCATTACGAACAACAATGAGAGATCTATTGAAGTTTGCAGTAGTAATGTCAAACTTCTCTTTCAATCGTGAATATTTGTTATCGCGAGCAGCGAGAGCGAGATGATTCTTCTCATTTTCAAGTTCCCCAATTCTTTCAAGATATCTTTTTTCAGCTCCTATAAGAATATGACAACAAGTTAAAGAAACTTTGTGAAGAAGAATAATAAAAACAAGAAATTAGCGAGAAGAAGAATAGATAACAACCTTCTCTTTCAGAAATCATATCCCTAATCAAAGCCGCTTGTTCGACTTGAAGGCTAACATTTACACCTAAGTCATTCCTGGCATTGTCAAGAACCTTCGCAGCCCAAGAAAACTCATCATCGCTATTTATGAGGAGACGAGATCGAACTTGAGTTTCTCTCGCAAGAAGATCTTCATTTTTAGTTGTAGAATAACCTACAACTACACCCTTTGTAGAATTAGTAAAACTTGAGAAGTTCTTGATGTTGACTGACAACTTTTTTATTAATATTCTCAATTGATTACAAAGAAGTATCTAAATGGAACTAGAATAGTTACAACTTTTTCTATTCTCTTTCCTAAGATAATTTCTAATACTCACCAAAAGAACCTCTCGAATTTTACATTTGAACTCCTATTTATAATGAACTTTGTACAGCTGTATATGTGTTGCGAAGTATCGCAACACATCTTCGTACGATTATTTTATCTTCGCAAATCTTCATACTTCCCTGTGCTTCCTCTATCTTCGTATTGTTTTGTAACTCTTTCCTCTTATATTTGTCATGATGTTCGTAAGCTAATGCCTTGTGATATTCGGTATCTACATCTTGCCTCTTCTCATGTCAATTCTACGAAGAAGGAATGTCATGAGAACCTCTATTCTCGTAAATTTAATATAGTTATCACCACCTATTAAATTCGCAACACGTCTTTTTTCTTTTCCATTACCTTTTTGACACGTTTCTTCGTAACCGTTCTTTTCAACCGTTCACGTTTAATCGCATTGATGAGTTTCTATCTTTATCGAATTCTCTCTTCTTTATAAATATAATCCTTTGTTTTTTCTTTTTATTCTCTTATCCTATTCGTCTTCCTCATCACTTCTGCCTCTGCAATTTATTCCCTTTTTCTGCTACTACGATTTCTTATCTCTTTCACTTCTTTTCTTTTCTATTTTCTATCTTACATCCAATGGCTCCAAAGAAGAAAACTATTGAAAAAATTAATGCAGAGCTTGCTGATAGAGACCTCATTCTTTCTGAAATTGATGGTTACGACAGTAAGTCTTCTTTCTGTGTGAAGCTCTTCACCAATTTTATTTGGAATGATCAGAGAGTTTTAATCTCATGAGGTCAAATCCTCGCAGGTCTTCCTCTTCCTCTTTATGATGTCAATCTCCCTTTATTCTATGAAATTATTTCCCACCCCAATTTTTCATGTGCCATTTATCAATTGACTGGTGATTGCATTCGCATTCTGGTTGAATTCGCAACTCGTCTTCTTTGTTGGAAGATCTTTGTATCCAGTTAATCTTAGGAAACCTGGATTTCAAGATATGGAGATTATCGCTGCAGACTATACAGTTGAGGGTTTCTTTAAAAATTACACATTAATTCCTGCGAGGAAAGAAGATAAACGTTGGGGTGTTCGTCTTCATCGTAAAGCTAATATCGCAGCAGATGACCTTCTTATGCACGACATTGATTATGCCTCAGGAAATAATAAAACACCTCGTCGTTCTAATGATGAAGATTGGTATAACTACCCTTTAGCATTATCGGGCTCTTATATTTCTGGGATAGTAGATCTTCCTGCGAACCTTCGTGATCGCAATTATCAACCTTGGGTTTATAAAAATGTATGTACCTCCATCTCCTTATCTTCTTGTTACTCTTCTATTTATTTTCAAATGAGGTAAGAAACACTCTTATATGCTTTTTAAACAATATATTGTTGCCTCTGTTTCTTATCCTTATTTGAATTTGAAGGTTCTTTCTGATCTTCCTGAGGTTGTTGCGAGTAAGAATAAGAGTTCCACTTCTTCCAAAAGGTTAACCGCGAGACAAAAAACACTTCGCTCTGCGAAGGATACCCAAACTTCTGGTAGTCAAGATGATGATGATCTTCGTAAAGGAAAAAGGAAACTTGAGGATGTTGTTTATGAGAGGAAGAAGAAGAAGAAACTCTCCACCAATGCTTATTCCAATGTGATCTCTTCTAATGAGAATGTTGACGAAGATCAAGGTGATGAAGATGATAAATTTCCTGAGAAGAATTTTAATTCTAATTCTGATACCCTTTCTGATAAAGGAGATGATGATGATGACGATGATGCTGATGAAGGTGAAGAGGAAGATTATGGTAACACAGAAACTTTTGCTTCAGCAATGGTTCATGTATCTGAGGCCTTTCTCCATTCTTCTCGTGGGTTAGGAAACTCTCCTACTGCGAATGCTCGTAAGCTTATTGCGAAGGCTTGCAAAGTTCCTACTGTACTCAATAACAACTCTCTTGATGGAATTTCAAGATTCGTTTCTCCTGCTACATTATATGCTTTAGGGAGTATGGTAAGTTTCTTTTCTATTCCTTGTTTGTTTCCCTTATTCCATTAATTTATGACCCTTTTTACTTGTTCAGGTTGGAAGAGTTAGTTGCGCAGCTGCTTCAGATTGGGAAAGACGTCATTCCATTACTGAGAAGAAAACTTTAAACCGTTGTAAGAAGTTGGAGATTGAAAATTCAAAACTTCGTCAGAAAGTAAAGGATTTAAGTATTGATATCGCCGAACTAACATCCCGTCACGAAGATAATCCACAATCTGCGAGCATCGCAGCTGATAGTTATTCTCTTCTTGAGGAGAATAATCATCTAAAGCTTGAAAACTCTTCTCTTCGTAATGATAAAAAGCAATTAGAAGGTAAATTCATCGTAATGGTGAGTATTTTAATTACTTTTCTTTCGTAATTTGCTAACCAATTCCTTAACTTCTCTCCTTGCTTCAGAAAATTATGCGAAGGTGAATGATGATCTGGAAACTATTCATGCCAGTCGTAAGAAGAAGATTTCTAATTTAAGATCTCAACTTGTAATTACCCAGCACAACCATAGTTTATATGTCAAGCGTTTTCGAGCTAAGATGACTCGCAAGATTTGTGAAGACAATCAAATTCCTCTCAAGAAGTACCATACGCTCCTTTCTGAAGAAATTCCTGAAGATACCCCATATATGGAAATCTCGGATAGTGAAGTTGAAGATGATCTCTCTGAAGAAGAAAAAGAAGATCATTTTGATGGGAATAAATCCTCCGAAGAATAGCTTCATTCTTCTTTGTATATCTGTTCTAGTTATTTTCATATTGTTTGTTTGAGTACAACATTTTCTTCTTTCTTGCACTTTTGATCAACCAACAATTTCTTTTTGAAGTTTAACTCGTATTAATGTCTTAATTATGTGATAATGAATTGATTTTTCTTTGATCGCGTGTTTCCCTTATTCGCACAACTTGATCATGTGAAGAGAAATAATATATCTTAAAGAATTAGCTTAGTATTCCCTTTCCTCCTATTATTGTTCTTCATATGATCAAATATCGCTGGAAGTATTAGAATATCTACCTCAATTTTAATTTGCGAAGCTTCAACTTGTTGCAATTAAGAAATCCTCCCTAAAAAATACGAGGTATGAAATATCCTAAGAAATACGAAGTATGAAATATCCTTAAGAAGTATAAGAAGTATAAAATATCTTTGAAGAAGTATAAGAAGTATTTAATCTGTGAAGAATTCTTCAATGTATGAATGAGTATAAGAAGTATTTAATCCTCATAAAATCGATAAATGTGAAATATCCATTGAAGAAGTATAATAAATATGAGACGTTCTTGAAGAATTATAAGAAGTATTCAAGTTGTGGAGAAATATTCAATATATGAAGAAGTATAAGAAGTATGTAATTCTCGTAAAATTTAATGAGTACGAACTATCTATTTTTGATTGCGATCAAAATCGCATCTTTTGTTATATCTTCGTGAAAATTCTTCAATGGGGATGTCTTCTTTGTTAGAACTTCATGATATATATTCTTGTAAAAATTCTTCAATGATATTGACGGAGCTGTCTTCTTTGTCAGAACTTCATGATATATGTTTTTGTAAAAATTCTTCAATGATATTGATGGAATAATTTTCAATAATTGTTGTGGTCTTATCATGCCTTTCTAAGTAAAGGTCTTATTTTTCCACCTCTTTTTTGATAATATTTTTGTATTTGCGATAATATGACAAGTTTGAACATTCTTGCGAATATACAATCTCGTGACATTGTCGTCTTGCGATGAAATCGCAGGACGTTTTACACTTTCATGTAATAACCCATTGATCTCATCTTAACTTGTTTGTTATGTTCTGCGAGTTCTCTTTGTATATATATATATATATTATTTTTTTTAGAATGCTCGCAAAAATTCAGTTGTTGCACAAATATGACAAGCCTTTATGTTTTTTCAAACAAGAAGCCTCGTGACATTTGCGTCTTATAGGACGTATCAGCTCCCTAATGGAGGGTGTTGCCCTTTATCTTCCCCTTGGCTGCCCCTTCAAGGAAGCGTACATCGACCATACAAGGTTATCTCTTCCCATCCGGTTCTGCAAACAACCAGCTTTTGATCACAACCTCTTATCCTTTTTGCCTATAGGGCTTATAGTTACGAGGTTGCACCCTATGGGGTATCTTTGGGCCAAATGCATCATTTGCCAAGACTTGTCAAAAATGGCAGATGTGCTTCAAGACCACCCGGCACTCTTGACTCAACCGTGTACCTCGGCGCCTTGATCGTTTTCTGCACTTCTTGGGAAAGACAGTATGCCTTAGTCGCCCAACCTAAATCATGTTACACTGCATAATATTGCGTAATATCGCAAAATTAGGTGAGAATCCAAGGTGTCTAACCCGGATAGGTACCCCGTTATTGGGTTGTACCCCGTAAAGTTCCATGTACTCAGGTGCCTTGGTGGTGTTCCGGTGTCCCCGAGCCATGCTTATAGGTACCCCCTTATATGACGTACTTTAGGACTTTGCCTCTTACGAAATGTTGCTTCGCGAACTAGGTTGTACGCCACAAAGGTTTGCATGTGTAATATTTCTGCGGCTTTCTTTCTTTTTGAAAGATGATCACAGATTGCGGTCTTTTATTCGCAAATTGCGGTCTTTTCTTCGCAAGTTAATGTGTGCGTCTTTCTTTAATGAAAGTTAATCGCAATAAAAATTTTGAAATTCGTAATTTTTGCATATTTCTTGCGATCAAACAATATTCGTAAAATTTATCATGAGTTTTATGGATAATACTATTTCAAATACAGTCTATTCCAAGGTCTACCAAGTCTCAAACCCATGTCTCTCCCTTCTGGATCCATCAGCCGAAAAGCTTCGCTTCCCACAACCTCTTTGATAACATATGGTCCATCCCATTTTGGTGCTAATTTTCCTCCATTTTCTTTATGATATGGAGGTGTTTCTCGCATGACCAAATCACTTGGTTGATATTCACGTTCAATGACTCTCTTGTTGTATTCTCGAGCTAATCGTTCCTGATAAATCTTCATATGGTGCAACACCTTTTCTCTTTTTTCTTCCAAATCATCCGATTCACTTAATATTACCCCGCACTTAAATTTCTTTCCCAAGCTTCTTTCTTTGTTGTCGGAATTACAACCTCTGTTGGTAATACTGCTTCTACTCCATATGTTAAGCAATAAGGAGACATTCTAGTTGCCTCTCTTCTAGTTGTATTGTATGCCCATACTGCACTAGGTACTTGCTCGCACCACCCTTTGAGATGTCCTTCTAATTTCTTTTTGATTGTATCTGCGATTGTTTTATTTGTTGCCTCTGCCTGTCCATTAGCTTGTGGATATAACGGAGTTGATTTCCCACATTTTATCCTAAAAGCACTTAGTAACATCTCTATATTCTGCCCTTCAAATTGTTTTCCATTATCAGATACTAATCGTCTTTGGAACTCCGTATCTGCAAATGATGTTCTCAAATATGAACGTAAAAACATCTTTATCACGAATATGCTGTACTGCTTTTACTTCTGCGAGCTTCGTGAAATAATCTGTTGTGACTATCAAATATCGCCTTTGTCCGGATCCAGGCAGAAATGGTCCAACAATATCCAACCCACATTTCCCAAAAGGCCAGCAGCTTGTTGAAGAAGTTAATGTTTCCCCTGGTTCATGAATTCTTTTACCATGTCGTTGACATTCCTTGCATCTTCGTACGAACAACTTTGCGTCTGTATGCATATAAGTCCAGTAATATTCTTGTATCTTTGCTCTGTACGCTAGAGATCTTCCCCCACTATAATTTCCAGCTTCTCCTCCATGTAACATATTCAATATTTTTTCTCCTTCTTCACGAGTTAAGCACCTGAGAGGTGGTCCTCTGAAAGATTTTCTGTATAAAATTCCTTCTCGTAGCTCATAGTTTGTTACACGACTCTTTAATTTATGTGCTTCTAGTCTGTTCCTAGATACTTCTCCTGTTGCGAGATATGCATGAATTTCTTTTCTCCAATATGCGATGTTATTTGGTAATTCTCTTTCTACTTCCATCGCAACTGCCTCCTCAATTTCTTCTTCTTTGTTCACCGATGGGTGTTGAATCGTCTGAATTTTGATATTTCTTGTATTAGGATTTGTCATCATACTTGGAATGAATGCAAAAGCATCTGCGAGCCAATTGTATTTCCTTGTTATATGCCTCCACTTTAATTTTGGTATCTTCGCAGATAATTCAGCAACAAGTTTCTTATATCTCTTCAAGGAAGACTCATTTGTGGTATATTCCCCTTTAACATGACAAATTACCAGCTACGAATCACTTGTTATCCTTATACTTTCAAGCTTCTTTTCTATTGCGATCTTCAATGCGTGCACTACAACTTCGTACTATGTTTCATTGTTCGTGGATGCAAATTCTAGTCTGAATGAGAATGTTGTTCTTTCTCCTTCTGGTGAGATCAACACAACTCCAATTCCATTCCCCTCACTATTGGATGATCCGTCTACTAAAATTTCCCATCTATTTGGTTCTGTTAACAAGTCTTTTGGATTCCCAAACTCTTCTTCAACATCCATCATTTCTTCTACTGCTTCATCTTCTTCCAAAGTAAATTCTGCCAAGAAATATGCGACGACTTGTGACTTTTGCGATGATAATACTTCGTATTTTATTTTGTAATGGTTCACTTGTGCATTCCACCTTTCTATTCTCCCTGACCTTTTGGTGTTCTTCATAACTGATTCAATTGGCACCTTGGTTACCACTTTTATCACATGTGCTTGAAAGTATATTCGTAACTTGAATGATGCATAAACCAGGGCTAAGATTAACTTCTCCATTTTAGAATAATTTCTCTCTGCTGCGTTAAAAGTTTTAATTATGTAGTAAATGGGCCTTTCTATTCACATCTGTTCGCAATGAACGCACTTAGAGCATATGGAGTTGTTGCGAGGTATACCAATAATTCTTCGTTTTCTCTCTGGTTTTTGTAATATGGATGTATTTGTGAGATATTCTTTGATTCCTTAAAATCTTTTTCACATTCATCACCCACTTGAATTTTGCTCCTTCTTAAGTATGTTGAAAAAATGTTTGCACTTATCGACATTCGCGAAATAAATCTTCCGAGTGAAGCCAAGAGTCCATTTAGCTTTTGTACTTCCTTTCTTCACGGGTGTTGGCATGTCACGAACTGCTTGTACTTTTTCTGGATCAACTTGTATTCCCTCCTTTGATACTATATATCCCAAGAATTTTCCAGACGCAACCCCAATTATACATTTCTCAGGATTTAATATGATGTTGAACTTTCTCATTTGTTCAAATATTTCCTTCAAATCTTGCACATGATCTTTGGCTTCTTTGCTTTTTATCAACATATCATCTACATATACTTCCAAATTTTTATGTATCCACTTTGCGAACACTTTTTCAACCATTCGTTGATATGTAGCACCCGCATTTCGCAAACCAAATGGCATCTTCACATAACAATACAAACCTCTTGGAGCAAAAAAGGCAGTATGTTCTTGATCTTCCTCTGCGAGTGATATTTGATTATACCCTTTATATCCATCAAGTGAAGTGACTCTATCATGTCCTGCAGATGATTCCACCATTTGTGGTATGTCTGGTAATGGAAAGCTATATTTGGGGAAGGCTTTGTTTAAATCAGTGAAATCTATACAAATTCTTATCCCTTTATTCTTTTTCGGAACAATGACCATATTCGCAATCCATTTTGGGTATTTTGCTTCCCTTATGATTCCTGCATCCAGCATCTTTTGTAATTCTTCTTCTATCTGTGCATGATAACTTTGCGATATCTTCCTTATTCTTTGTTTGAATGGTCTTACGTTTTTATCGATGTTCAATCTATGACACGCCACTGATGGATCAATTCCTGGTATCTCATCTACACTTCCTGCGAATATATCTTTATATTCTCGTAAGAGATCAATAGTTTTATTTTCTTCTTCTTCATCCATCTTAGTTCCAATTCGCAAGAATAAAGGTTCCTCTTTACTTCCAATATTTACTTCTTTAGTTGGTTCAGCTGCAACATAGCTTGGACTTTGCTTCCCCATAGGTGTTGGCTCTTTGATTATTTTTGCTGGTTCCCCTTCTTTTTCTGGAATCTCACTTGGTATTCCTCTCCCTTCCTTTGCTCTTATTGCATACACTCTGAATTTCTTCTTCCTTTTTTACCTCCTTCACAAGTTTTCTACGAAACTGTTTCTTTCTTGCTCTCCCCCCATACTGTTTTACTTCAATCTGATAACAAAATTTTGCACTATCAAGATCTCCTTTTATTTCCTGTATTCCATTTGGTGTAGGAAATTTGATTTTCTGATGTAATGTTGAAGCAACAGCTTTGATCGCATGAATCCACGACCTTCCTATCAGCAAATTATATGGAGATTCCATATCTATCACACATAAGAATATATGTGTTTCGATTTCTCCTAGCAATATTCGCAGTGCTATTTCCCCTTTAGATTTTGTTGTAGATTTTCCTAATCCATGAATGAGACATTTTGAATTTGTGATTTCTTCATCTTTAATTCCCATCCCTTTAAGTGCATGATAGAATATGATATTAACAGAACTCCCTGTCTCAACCAAGATTCGGTTTAATTTCCATTTTTCTATAGTTTTATTCTCTTCTCGCATGACTGGAACTGTGATCACCAATGGTGAAGTGTGGTTCAAGTCTTCATTTGGAATTTCTGTTACTGAAAATGTGATTTTCTGTTTTTCCCATTCTTCTAAAGTTGTTATTTTCTCCTCCTCCATGATCTTTCTTCCTCTACAATCTCTCTTGTATATCTTTCCCTTCATGTTATTATGAAATTCATCAATCATTGTCTTTGTGATCATATTACATTCTTCTTTTTTGCAATCTCCATCCAATGACTCCATTTGATCTTCAAATTTTCCACAATTCCTTCAAATTTTGGCTATCACAATCCTCAAGTCCCTGTTTCTAGCGCCAATTATGTAGTTGCAGAATAACCTACAACTACACCCTCAGTAGAATTAGTAAAATTTGAGAAGTTCTTGATGTTGAATGACAACTTTTTTATTAATATTCTCAATTAATTACAAAGAAGTATCTAAATGGAACTAGAATAGTTACAACTTTTTCTATTCTCTTTCCTAAGATAATTTCTAATACTCTCCAAAAGAACCTCTCGAATTTTACATTTGAACTCCTATTTATAATGAACTTTGTACAGATGTATATGTGTTTCGAAGTATCGCAACACATCTTCGTACGATTATTTTATCTTCGCAAATCTCCATACTTCCCTGTGCTTCCTCTATCTTCGTATTGTTTTGTAACTCTTTCCTCTTATATTTGTCATGGTGTTCGTAAGCTAATGCCTTGTGATATTCGGTATCTACATCATTCTCATGGATAAGTTTAGCTCTTTCCATTTGAACACTAAGAAGAGTTTTATGAAAGTCTGCTAAGGTCTTGGACCCCTTTTTAACAGCAAGATCTTTCTCGTCAATAAGATCGTTATTCCTCTTTCTTAAACTGTTTATTTCTTTCTTTGACTCAAGATAAAAGCGTTTATATTTATCGGTCAAACCTAAATTGAATCTGTGTTAAATTTTCAAGAGATTAAGTTTAGATCTAAGTTCATATATAGAAAGAGATTTAATCTTATTATCTGAGAAATTACTAAAAGAATTATTAAGGCGAGCAAGGAGGGTATTATCATCTACAGGTTCAGGGAAAGATTGAAAGAGAATAGCCTCGTCAGTAAGACCATAAATATCTGCAAGTTGAAAGTGGGTGCTTGAATAAGCCGCGATAGAATAAGAAGAATCAAGAAAGAAGGGAAATAAGTCATACCATAAAGTTGCTGATTAGCTTTGTCAAGATCAGAGATTTTTTGCTTATCAACTGAAGCTTCAGTCTCCAACTGTTTATTCTTCTTGCGAAGATCAGCAACTTCAAGTTCTAATTTTTCTTTATCTTGGCGAAATTTAGCAACCTTCTTTTCAGAGTTGGCGCGTCTTTTATCTAAATCAGAAGCAACAGCAAAGGAAGCTCTTCCAACCTGTGAAAGAATAATATAAGTTGAGATCTAGTGATGGAGTAAAAACATAAATAAATTGAAGAAATGAAAGCGTACCAAGGCACCAAGAGAGTTCAAGAGACTGTAGTCATCGATCGTGAGACTCCTTGGAGAGAATCATTGTCCACCAGTATGGAAGCATCGCAGACATTGGCAAGAGCTTGGGATGTTTTGTTAATAATTTCATCCTCGTCATTACAATTTATGATGTGGGAAATATCGCCAAAAATTCTGGATAAATGGGCCATCGAAGAATCAGATGAAGAAGAGTTCTTTATAGAAGGGAATCTGCTTTCATTATTATTAAAATATTCATCATTATTATCTTTATTCAATTCAACACTTGGGTCTTCTGGAATGGGTTGAGGAGTTGAAGAAGAAGAGGGTCGGGTTTTCCTTTTCTTCAAAGGAGGATCGCCAGATTCTTCACCGCGAGGGGTAGAAAGTTTTCCTTTAGGAGGAATAGAAGATTTATCCTTTGAAGCCTTCTCCTTAGTTCTCACGGGTTTTATTGGCGGTAGCTCTTCAATTTCCTGCGAGCACAGATGAAGATAAGAAATAGGGGCAGCAATATATTGTTAAAATTTATGAGGAAATATTTCTTACTTCATCCGTGAAAGATTAGAGAGCCAAGAAAGTGTTGGGCTTCCTAAAAGTTTGATAGCTGAGTTTCATTCTATCAATCTGAGAAAGATCAAAATAATTAGCGAAAATATAAAGAAAACAGTAAATGATAATAATGTAAAAAATTAAGAGGATATACTTCTTTAGATCTTTCAGGCCAGTTGAAGACCCATGGCTCATACTCTGAGAGATTCGCAGGTAATGAGAGAGAACCAGATATATAAGGACCTTCAAGATATAATGGAAAGATGAACCACTTGTCATCGCTAGAATGGCGAGGACCTTGGTTGGTAGATGTATGAAAATCAATATCTAGCATAAGAGCTTTGTCACCAGCGACCTTCTATTTTTTCAAACGAACACCCCAGTAGGTGCTATCCCTCTTCATAGGGACTATACTATAATTTACAAAGAAGTTGTCCACAGTATAATCTGCAGAAGCAATGGGGACATCTTTAAATTGTGGATTCTTCAAATCTTAAGGGTAGAGAGACCCTTTTCCAGCTCCGCGAGAGGCATATTCAAGCAGCAATCGGATGCAATCTCCACCTAATTTATATATATATCGCTCGCGAAAACCTTTTGTCAGAAATTATTTGATAAAATAGTGGAAGTTCTGGGTCATAGAGAGGAATGGGAAGACCGTCTTCAAGTTTCCCTAGCGATATTATAATTTTTTCGCGAGAACATTGATCATCAGTAAATAATTTAAGAGTAAGTTCAGATCTAGAATCCTGATTTGGAAGTTTAGATAGAGTAAAACCCTTGCTTTTGAGCTTTCCTTGCATCTCACCAAAAGAAATCAAGTTTTTAGCACCAGTGATAACCATTTTTCAAGTATGGGAATGAAGAAAAGGATTGAAAGATAAGAAAGATTTCTAAGATAACAGAAGCGCAATTCGCGGAAGAACAGTAAATTTGCAGAGAGGTTATGGAGAGAAATAAGAAGAAAGTAAAAGAGAAAAAGAAAGGAATGAGAGAAGAATTTATAGAAGATGGAATTTCTCGAAGAAGATAAAGGCAATTAATGCAAAGAAAAGACATGGACGGTCAGATCGCAGCGGTTATAAGGGACGTGTCAAAAATTTATTGGAAGAAAGAATACATGAAAACAGCTGGCGAAGGAAACAGAAACATGTCAGAACATAGAAGTCTGAAAAGATAAGTAGTTATGGCATTTAAAAGTTCTCATAATCTTCTCTTCTTCGTAGAAAAGACATGAGAAGAGGCAAGATGTGGGACCATAATATCGCCACAACACTATTCCTGCGATATTAACAACACTTTTGCGAGCGTCACACAAGACTTTTTAACAACATTTCGCGAGCGTCACATAATATCCAGAAGAAAGATATAAAAGCTAACGATGGAAGAGGTACAAGAAAATTATATTTATTCTGCGATGGTCATCATTCTTGCGAGAAAGAACATTGTAGCGATCACGATGAGATCGCAAAGTAAATCCGAAATAGGAGGAAAACTTAGTTGTCATCCACTATGTAAATCCCTATATAAAGGGTTCGTTAGATTCAGGAAAGGGGGATGCTTTTTTGAGAGTTGAATAGGTCTTTGAGGAGAGAGAAACTCTAGAAAGAAATTGTACTTCTGAGTTCTTACATTTTTGTAAAGATTTCTAAGAAATAGAATAATAAAGTGTTGTTGTTCATTTCCAAATTTAATTCAATTTCTATAGATTCTTATCAAGGGTGTAGTGTAGGAATTCATGCAACTACAAGGTTCATTGCTTATAATGAGATAATGTTCTACATGAACATGGAAGTTTAAATATTTTTTGGAAATATGTCGTCAGCAGCGCTTATCTCAGTGAAATCAACTAATCAATATCGTCCATAAAAGTCTCCACATGCTCCTATTTTGCTCCAGCCGACTCATCTATCATGGTCATGTTGTCGATCCTCCAAATAGGCAGAGAATAGTATTTTTTTGCATCGAACGAATGATACAAACTATCCAATGTGACATGATTTTCCTGTAATTTTTCAACACCCATTAGATGACAATGTTTAAAATGTGCACCCATTACCTTTTCGAAGGGATTGTATATATACGAACCTCTGCCATTAAATCTTCAACAAAGTATTGTGCCCAACAATTCATCTTAACGAAGGCTTTGGTAACTTCAAAAGTCTTGGACATTTTGTCACTTCCATATGTTCCTACCTTCACTTGGAATACAATCTGGCGACACATTACCTCATAAAGAACCTTGAACACATATTGTACTCCATGATCCTATTTCAAATTAATAGATTGTCAATAGATCCTTTACCAAAAGTTGACATATTCTATGTTGAATATTTTAAAAAACAATTATGGTATTGTGGATCGTTTCTTTCTAAGACTGTAGTTTTCAAAATTGGACTCTTCAAGTCCCACGGATTTCTAAGTTTATATATATTGTTTGTTTTTAACATTTTAGTTATCCATATTATGTTTAACTTTAAACTTGATGTCATCTTCTATTGTGAACTTTATGTGATTTTAGAATTGAAATAGTTATACCTCTTTCATTCATATCAAGTAATCCGTTGTATATCCCAACAATTCTTCTATAATAATTCCTTTATTTTGCCGTCTCCGGACCATCAGTAGCCATTATTGTCAAACGCAATCTATCTAATTTTTGTTGATGTTATGTATTTGCAATGTTCATTTTTCTTAAATAAATAGATTGTGCAAAAACTAAAAAAAAAACATAAGTAATACATCGGGTCTAAGTTACTATATCCAAAATACTCCGGACACTGCTTCTGGTGCCTTGTTTCCTTAAATTCTTCGTTGCATTCTAGACAGTATAGGCAACACCAATCATTTGCGAAGTGATCTATTTGCGCAAGTGTGGTCAATGTATCCCTTGCTTGTAATAATAATAACAACACGTCATTTTTTTCAAGGCATCCAATTGTAAATGGTATGAATCTAATAAATTTGAATTATACCTCAATCTTAGATATCACCTTCTTTTCACATAACATAGCAATTAAGGAATGACAAAATCTTGACCACTCTTTACATAGTCAGAGTTAGCCAAACTATGTTTTGCAATTGTATTACGTAAAAATTATTATTAATCCATATTTTAGTCAATTCCTATCGAAGCCGATCTAATTAGTCCTATAGAAAGTTAATCATAAATTTTTGACCTTATCTCTTGACCAAATTACTGAAGTATTCTCAGTCATATTCTGCGTGTGATCTACCCATCTGTGTCTACTCTACCTTCTAACCCAGTGAATGAAACCTATACACATTGATCCGTAATTTGATATTGTTGATTTTTCATCAAGAGGTCGCATGATTTGAGAATGTAAATTATAAAAAATTCTATAAACATCGGAGGCGAAATTTAGATTTATGAATTTAGAGTTTTTTATGATGATTTTGATGGACAAACATAATTTTAAAAAAATATTTTAGAATGCAAATACATTTTTTCCAGTTAATAAGGTTTTATATCGGGAATTGAGTGAAAGTTGTTGTCTTTGTAGGTAGTTGTCGCGAAACAACTCGACATTGATGGTCTTTCATGAAAAAGAATGTAATAGTACGTGAGAGAGCGATAATTTTTCTCTTACGCGGGTATACCAATTGCCTTTATATAATACGGGTGATCGAACAATCATGATCATATTGTCTTATACGTTCCGGTATCATCCTCGAAATATTTGGTTTATGTCCTTATCAATCGTGCTAAAAACAACCAATTACATCTTTCACAATACAATAAAACTCAGCAAAAACTATTAGTATACACTAATATTACCAACACCCGCACCACCATAAAAACCATCCACCGCCACTATTTCTTCCACCAATAGTAATGTTACCGCCTCCACCATTCACAGACACCCGTCATGAAATTATACTAACCTTACTTCCACTACCACCATTAGAATTAATATAGTTTTTAGTAAAATTATGTATTTATCTTAGATTATTAAAGGGACATTTATAATAGAAATTTAATTAATCATTTATCTTTTCCAAGGACAAATCCCGACCACTCTTTACATAAACAAATCGATAATAAATAATTTCATATGTTCTGATCTTGATTCTTGTTGTTCGTTTATTTATTACATAACATGACAATTGATTGCACCAATTTTTTAAAATGGACATATGTTTTATCGAATTTATTTTAACATTAGAATGATCAACCACGTTTTATACTTTATAATATAACGTTACACATTTTGTGGCGTTACAAAATTAGCATAATACTCCCTCCATCCCACATATATAGGCGGAGAGAGACAATTCTCTTAGATTAAGAAAATTGCATGGGATTCATAATTTTATATGTTTTTTCTTGTTTTACCCTTCGTCTTATCTCCAATACAATTACCTATGTACAATAAATATGGGTATATATAGAAAAATTCAACTTGGAAAGCAAAGTCCGCCTATTTAGTGGGACAAAAAAAAACCAAAATTCCATCTATATAGTAGGGACGGAGGGAGTATGTTTTTGTTCACCAATACCCGCCACCACCATAAAACCATATGAATCCACTTTTTTTATCCACCACCACCTAGTGGCGGAGCCAAGGGTTGACTAACCAGGCTCTAACCCCTTAAATTTTTAATAACTACATAAATTTCTTAGTTTATTTTATAAATAGTACTTTGTCCATATATATTTATTGGTTTAGTCCACCAAAGTTTACATGTTTCTTTTTAAAAAAAAAATAGGCCTCCTCAATGTCAATTTTTGACTCCACCACTGCCACCATCACTGCGCCAATCCCATGTAGGTTGTTGGACGCAAATTGGGTTTTCAATCACAAATGCCTTGTATGAGGTTTAGATTGAACAAAATGTCGTCAATTGATTAGTTTCATTTTTTTTCCCGTGTATATATGCTTTTTTTGTATTGCAATCAATTTTATTTTAACATTAAAAAATCATGATTTATACGATATAGTACCAAAGATAACAGGGGCACCATTTGGGTGATCCAACTACGATCATGAAAATATTGTCTTGTATGATATCATCCCTGAAATATATGGTACCATCATTTATCGAAAGTGTTAAAAACAACCAACCACATCTTCCACACTACGATGTTATCGATGTTGTAACGACAACATAAAATTAATATTGTCCATCACTACTCACCAGCACTCACCGTTAATACTTCTTCCACCACAAACCAGGGGTGAAGCCAGGATTTTGATGAAAGAGGGAGAAAAAACTCTTGGAAAGTTGGATACATGTGAAAAATGGACTTCGTATCCCATTTTATGATAAAAGAAATATAATTTTGCTTGGCGCCGCCCTTAACCACCACTAATCTTTCGGCCTCCACCTCTTCTACTTCTCATTGTCGCCAAAAATGTCTATTGATATTGTATGTGTAGATTATCCACAGGGATAGGTGGGAACATATTAAGTTATGATGTACCTAACGATGAAGATACGAGAAGCACGGGATAGAGACTGACAGGCGCGAGAATTAAGGGACCACGTGGCTCGGACATGACCACCATACAGATGTCGGACAAGACTTGACCCCATATCCCTGACAAAGATGACAGGCGAGATGCGTTAACCAAAGAGATAATAAGATACAAGTTATATCGGCCAACTGGAAGGGCGACATCGTACCAAGGTCGGCTCGGGTCAGGAAACGCGGAGGAACCAGATTACGTCGGCCATGTATACAGAAGGGTAGGCGATGCAAGCGAGTCCGACATAAAACTCCAAGATAGATAGATTGTGACTAACACCCTAGTTTGGTTGTATGCACTCTCCCCTATAAATAGAGAGACTCGTATCCAAGAGAAAGGGTTGGAAATTTTGGAGAGAGACTAGGAATCACTATAGAGAAATAGAGTTGTGAACTATTCTATCTTGTAAGGAAGAGAGTTGAACTTGGAGATAACATCATTGTAACACTTCAAAGTAATAAGATACATCTTTCACCCCCGTGGACGTAGGTAATCATACCGAACCATGTATATCCTTGTGTGTATCGTCATTTTTATACTTTCATTTGCATGAGTAGAAGATTTCTATCCTTTGGATGTAGGTTGTAGTAAAATGCATCTACAAATATTATTTAACAAAATTACTTATTAATAGAAACACATATTATAATAAATTAAGAAAACATTCATAATTAAAAAATGATTAGTCATTTATACGAGCAATTAGTGAAACACATATTAATAAAACACTTTATAATGAATAGATTACTTATTATGTGCAATTAGTGAAACACTAATTACTAAAGCAATTAAGATATCTAAGTTGAACAAACCACCACCGTTGATTTATTTTTTCTATCAATTCCAACCAAGGTGGAACAATGGTTAGAGGCCACTCTTATGACACAATAGGTCATGAGTTCGAACCTCCCCGTTATAATTTTTGAAATTCCATATCTTGACTTGAGTATTCATTTTTCATTCATAATATTAGAATTAATGCCACGTGTGTGAGTTGTAGGGAGTGGTCAGGAGAACCACAACCCTTGATTTATCCCTGACCACCACTCAGACAAGCAAATTTAGCCTAGCTTTTTTTTGTATTTTTGATTAGAAATGCTTATCAGGTGTTTGTAAAAATAACTAACTCAACTCAGTGAGTCAGTGAGTTAGATTAGTTGACTCAAAGTCGAGGCCAGTCGAGTAATTGGGTCATGGACCGGATTTTGATTCGGGTCGTGGATCGACCCAAATAGGGTAGTGGGCCGGTTCAGTGGATCAGGCCCATGGGCTTGGGTTTAGGGCCAAAAACCTTATTTGTATTTTTGGACCACTTATGGTCCGAATTAGTTTTTGATTCCTTCTGCAAAGTTGTAAGTTTTTTCGAGGGATTTCCGATAACACCCAATTTTCCCCATGTGGATAAGTAGATATTAATCTATATCAAGAACATTAGATACTAGATTATAGAATCATAAATAAAATTAGAACCGTTAGTTATTTACTTAGTCCAAAACGGAGACTTGTGTGATATTGTGTTATGAACCATGTATGAGTCTTTTTGCTAAACTTGTAGTGTGATTGTGTGATTAACAATTAGTCTTTATTAACAACGATCAATTCAAAGGATGAACCAAATTTGAGGATCATGAGGTAGGCGTGGCTTGTCATCAAATCAGGTGGGAACTCTGTAACCTTCTTGTAATCATTAAGTTTACTTTATCTGCGAGCATGATGAGTCTTTAATTTATGAAATCATATTGTTTGTAATTCGATGGGTATGTTTTGTAATATGCGTTGGGTGGTTTCCCCGCGAAGAGTGTCTGTGTTTCCCCATAGATCTTGACTAAGTTTAGTAGGGGAATGCTACGTTGTTTGAATATTACCTAGTAGTCAAACTTTACCCCGATTGATTATTATTATATTTTATTGTCTTAAGATAGTAGTCAGCTTTACCCCGGTTGATTATTACCTAGTAGTCGGCTTTACAGGTTGATTATTATATATACTATTTTATTTGGGAGGTCACTCATGTGCATATTATACTTGATTGTGCGATCTTAGTAGTATGATTGGGTTACTATGACCTTGACTTAGGAAGAAATTCTAGGTTCATGACTGGATATGGTCATTATTTGGAGACTTCGGCCTACGAATAATGATTAGTCCTTTTGTGAACCTTTTGTGCGGGGTCAGATCATAGTAATCAAAACCTTATTATATTCTAGACTTAGATGGTGGCATTTGGATTTATGAGGTGTACACATTCCATAATAATATCTTACGGTACCTGGATTCACGCTATCATTTGAGACTGGAGTTATTCGTAGCATTTCCTTCTCTATTGAGTGAGATGAGGTTAGGATAACATATGTTTAGGTTGTTTAACTTTATTCTCGTAGATGCATCCGGTGGTGGATCTTTCATGGATATTGCCACGATGGACGCAATATCTGGGAAAAAGAGTTGAAGCAATCTTCTGCTTCGTGTTGTGTGTAAAAGGTGTTATATGTTTTCTTCTATTATTATTTTTTAATTTCATTATCTTTAAGAACTATGAAGCATGTTTGTGATTACTTCTAGGTTATATTTTCCCATTGGGCACCCATTTTGGATGATGTGCTCACTCGTTCCCACTTGTTTGATGTCGGAAGAAATGATCTGCGTGAAGATATCCGTTATCGTAGCTTAAAGCTTTTTGCGATGCTAAAGATGTTTTTATTCTTTTATATATCTTTATTCTTTATTTATTATGTAAAACAACACATTAATATAGTCATATCACAAGAGAGTTCTTCATTTAAAACAAGATGACTCTTCATTTATACAAAATAAGAGAGTATGGGTCTTTTTTAGAATTAACTTATGTAACTGAGTTTCTTAAGATCAGTAATATAGGTTTGATGCTTCAATTAGGTTGTAATTCTATTATCTAAGCAGGTGATTAGGTTGGGGCATCATAATATTGTAACACCCCGAGTTCGGATCAGGGTCAAACCCATATGGAGATCCGAACTCGAAGCGTTACGGGTCGGAAAGAGACGAAAACCTTTTTTTTAATTTATATTTCTTTCCCCAAACACAACTTAACTTTTAAATACATAAATTAAGTATTATAAATTCACTATTACAACATTTACCAAATAATATTTTAAATAAATGATTATAATTCAACAATTATAAAAACAGTAGCACAATCGTTTTAATTAACTTCTATGTTCCATATTCCACCACTTAAGAAATCTGCAAAAATGTTAATTGGGGTGAGTTGACGACTCAATAGGCATACTTTCCATCCTCTAAAAATATACAAACATCACAATAAACTAAACAAAAAATTCATTCAACGATTTTTTTTTATAATTTCACAACACCCGAATTAATTATGAATTATTATTTATTTTCATTTCAGTTTACGGGTTCATGGTATGAATGTCCTTGGTTCGTACACCCACCTATCGTTTACCAGCACGGACAGCCGCCATCAATGGTCAGGAACAAAAGTTCTTATGGGGATCATACCCATTTCTATCGGATCAGTAGTTTCATTTTATTTATCCACACGAACAACCGCCATTGATGGACAAGAAACACAAGTTCCCTCTGGGATCATTACCCATTTAAATCTCGGGGATCATTACCCGCCGTTAGCGTATCTAACGGAAAAACATGAACTCATTCTTGTGTAATTCATTTTTTATAATTTCATTAAAAGTCTTTTCATTTCAATTTCATGGTCATTCATATTATCAAAACAACAACTATCTACAAGTACTCAACTTAGTTCAAAACAGATAAAGGGAGAAGACACTATTTTCAATCAAAGAAATCAAAAATAATATTTAAAGAAGATGAGTTAATAAACCTACCTTGATTATAATTTACATCTCAACATTTATACTTCAATGAAACCAATAAATCAAGAAGAAATAATTGGGGGATATGGGAATTAATTGGGGATATGAATTACTTCCCCCAACCCATGGTGTGTGCTAAGGGGTGACTTTTGGTTATGAATATACTAAAATACCCTTCCCTCAAAATAAAAATAAAAAACTTAAAATCAAAAAATAAAATCATATCCCCCATTTCCATCTCCACTTCTTCCCTCAAAATAAAAATTAAAAACTTAAAATCAAAAATCTAAATCATATCCCTCATTTCCATCTCCACTTCTTATTAATCTTATTTAGGGGTAGTGTTTTGAAACCCAAATATTCTCTATTCCCTTTCAAATTCTAAACTCTCCCCACTCTATATCAAATTCTCTTCACCTCACTTTGAAACGAATTTTTTTTTATTCTAAGTGATGAAGATCATCTTGAAAGTGATGATGACCATGCCGGAATTGATTCTCGAGCATCTTGCAGTTATCATGTTCCGGCATATGGTCTTCATCAATTCCGGCATGGTTTTCATCACTTCCTTTTGAATTTTTTCTGGTTTTAAAAAGCTTGGTACCGGCATGGTTAGTTGATATGAAGACCATCACGCCGTATTTTTTCCGCATAGTTTTCATATTTATTTCCTATGCGAAAAACAATAACGGCATGGTCTTCATATCAACCCGACATCTTGCCTACACTAAGCTTTTTTAAGCCAGGAAAATTCAAAATGGAAGTGAGGAATACCATGCTTGGAATTGATGAAGACCATATCTTGAATACACCAGACGGGTGATGCCGATAATTTCCTATCAATGCCGGTAGTCAAGTGAAAAAAAAATCAACATTACGGATACTTTTCATTACATTCCGCATAGGTATTTAAGCAAAATACTATGCCGAAGACAGAAATCAAACGACGCGAAAAAAGCTATTACCATGCGAATTTTTGTTCAAAACCAGAAAAAAATCAACATTCGGAAGATCAAAACCAGGAAAAAAAATCGCTGAACCCCCCCCCCTGGATAGTGGCAAACAATTTATGAACATTTCCAACAATTGCCGCCATGAGTTTTTGGTTGAATACCATGCCCGCACCAAGCTTTTTCAGCTGCAACAATGGTGGATTCAAAGAAAAAAAAATCAATTTTTCAACCTCTTATTATCGATAATTCTCTCATCACAATCATCTTCCCATTTTCAAAAAAAAAATTCCTCTCAAATATTTTTTTCCTCCTTCTACTCTCACCCAAACACAAATAAAAATACACACTAATTTATCCCTCAAATACTTAACATTTTACTAATTATACTTAATCACTAATCCTAATTAGTGGGGGCTAGATTAGGAATTAAAAAAAAATTACATAGGGGTCACCCAGAATTGCTATTGGGACACCTATTTTGTCCCGTAGCTATATCCCCCAATTAATTCCCATATCCCCCAATTAATTCTTCTAAATCAACCTATAGAACAATATATTTCTTCTATTCCATAAAGCTCTCCAAATATTGTTCTCCAAATTATTCACATATAAGAAGAGGTAATATAAACTATATACGAGGGAGTTCATTGCTCTAAGGTGAATAGGGAAACCAAGAAAAAAAAGGAGAGAAAAAAGATGAAACAAGGTTGGGTCTTTATTTACTCTCTCTAAACAAGTATATATATACACAAAATATTTAATCTATAATTTAATATCACCATTTAATTAATACTACTTAATTTCATTATTAATTATATATTAATATGAATATTTTTATCTCTCAAACCTACCCTCAGTTTTCTATTCCAAAATGCTATTATAAATAAAGGATTAATTGGGGATACTTTTATTAATTGGTGTTGGAAAATACAAGGTAATAGAGGATAAAAA
>JAJJWX010000596.1:0-22386 GCA_023529315.1 Papaver bracteatum | reverse complement strand
CCAGTTTGGCCTGTTGCTAGAAAATTCTAGTTATAGGTTTGTCATTTCAGTAAGTGCCATTAGACATGCTTGCGTATTTAAGTATGAGGTGATTCTTTTTGACTGAAGAGTACGTAGGTTCGTTTAAGTTTAAGTAGGTGAATTTGTAAGAAGGTAATTGTGTTTGGATGCGGTTTGGATGCGTCCGTTGGATGAACACAAATCTCCAATAAACATGAAATCTTCTTTAAATAAAGAAGGTCTTCTCCTCATTTCAACATATTAAAAGTCTTTGCTTTGTTTCTCTAAACATCACGAGAATGTGTGTGTTCTGTTTAGGCCAATGACTAACACCTTTGAATCCTAACAATTTGTTGAGGTTTGTTTTATCGCAAAAGCGATATTTATTGGCCGACAATTGCTCACCTATTTATTTTGGGAAGATTGAAATAATTTGTTAAAAAATGCAAGGCCTTGAAGTGATGATAACAACATTTTTTGTTCTTTGTTTTTATCATCTGATTTGCCAAAAATCCAACAAATTACTTGATAATAGGTAATAGCGTGGATGTAACTTTGTAGGTTGGTGTTCGACTTAGACTAGTTTTAGGCTTATAATCAGACCCAAGGCACCTTTTTTTTTTTAGTAGCAACCTCAAACTCAAACAACTTAGGATAGTTTTAGTATTATTACTAAATTCATCAAATTACCAAGTGCACTGGCATGGCATATCACAATGTACTTGCATGAACACTCTGCATATTGAAGTAAATTTTTGATGGGGTCATTTTCTTATAAGGCATAGGGGACAAATCAATAATTGACATGTGTATTTCATATTTATTGATTCATGTTTTTCCAAAAATACAAAAAAAATGTATTTTTGGAGAAAATATTATTTTATCTTTAATTGATTATATTTTATCCTTGATGTTTTTGAAACAAAATTGAGTTAAATAAATAAATACGAGAAAAAATGTCAACTCCTAATTTGTCCCCATATCCATTAAAATTTATTAGCATGACATGTGATCAAACACACTCCTCCTACGTACATTAACATCTCCACTCGGTTGCTTGAGTAGAGCAATGCGTATACCTTGTTTCATTATTTTTTCTCTTTTTCTTTTTTGCAGGTTCAATAAATACCACGCAAAAAAAAAGAAAAAAAACCACTCAAACAAGCTATAGATATCCCTAGAATGTCAGTAAAATATAGCCAAAAATTTTGTTATTTCCATTTAAAATAATACTATGAATTTCGCTTAGCATATATATTATTCTTATAAAATGGCCGCACAAAGAATACCAATCTCCTAAACCTGAAACCCGTTGTATCAATTTTCTCACCGACAGCATCTTGGTCTAACTCGTCAATAACATCATCCCCATGTGGGTTACCCGGGTGGACGAGCTGTTGTGTATCTCTTTAATTTTCTCCCAAAACTTTCAATGACGCAAATGTATTTAGCACTTGAAACAATTGCTTCGACATCCATGATATGATCAGTTGATGCACTTTGTTAGAAATCATCTTCAAATTTTTGGTTTTCATGTCATAACAATAAAGCACAGATTCATCCCATAGGAATATGATTTCTCCGTTCTTAGTAAGTAAAATCGGCTGAAACTTCTCTCCGTGAAAGTCTGTTGTGGCTTTGTAATCTATAGCAAACTGGGTACACCAGGTCTCTTTCGAGTCGCTATTTTCCGTCAAGAATAGATTTGTACTACACACGACCAATTTATATAAAGACACAAATACCTTCCAGAGTGCTACAAGTCCACAGTTGCGTACATACCGACGGTGTTCCATCCAAGGTGGGTCTGGTAGAACCGAAACTCTTCATTAGCCAAGTCAAAGGCCACAATTTTTGTCTTGCTAATCCAATAAATAGCATCCTTTGCATAAGTACACTGTTCTCAGTCCGTAAAAGCCTTACCAGTCGCTCTCCACCCACAACCACTGCCAAGTGTGTATACTTCACGACATTTCCGTCCACAGCGAAGCCATCGTTGGGGTAATGGATTCTAGCGACCTTATACTCATCCGTTGATCTAACATACCCAAATCCACATGCTATACGACCATACATGTCAACCTCTCCTTTTACGGCCAAGCTGATCAGGATCCAGCACGTCTTCGCTAAGTTTAAAACTAGTTGGGAAGATAAACGTATTCTCTGGTAAAGAGATTACATATATCAGATGGGATCTATAACTAAATGGTGGTGTTGAAGGCACAAACCAAGCCATTGCAGAGCCAATAAGTGATTATACATATTCTCCTCATGCAGACGGATGATAGAATCATACTTTGAGTTTGATTGTAAATGTATTTCTCATCAATACCCCAATCCTATCACTTGCTTGTCTTCCATTGAAAAGTAACGTTCTGGCAAAACGGACATCGACAAACAAAAAAAGACATGGCTCCACACCTTAGCAGCATCTATATTATCCCTTGCCATCGTCGCTACCATGGATATGGTTCAGTTGGCGTCAGAGTGCATCTTGGTAAACCACTTCCGCGGATGAGAGTTCCAAAACGTTTACAAACTAAATTTGCACTCCTAAAACAGATTCAACTGGAACCCTAGAAAGGAGTTCTATTAAGATATCCGTAGGAAGAGACTCCATAGATCAAGCTTTGTGGTAAAGTAATTAAGTACAATAACAGAAATCAAAAAACAAAAACAGTTCTAAGTTGAGACGATCAATGCTCCGGTGCTCGGACAATAGAAAAAAAAATATTGGGTCGATTTGCTTTTCTAGGATGCCGAAGACCTTATTATATATACCCCTCATCCGGTACGAAGTTTAAGAAAAGATAGTTACTAGGAAACAAGTAGAACTAGGAAAGGAAACGGAAATCATCTAGAGCTAAGAAAGCAAATCGTCTAGATAGTTTAGCAATCAAAATAAAATCTAGGAAAATGAAATCCTAATAAGAAATGGAACAACGGAAAATTCATGCTAGACGAATTGACATGGATTTGTAATTTAGATACCAGGTGATGTATCCAAGTTCTTCTGTCGGTTTCAGATACCGACAAGCTTATTTGTTTGGGCTTACAGCTTGATTGAGCCTATATAACCATTGGTTTGGCCTGCTACCAGAAATTATAGGTTTTTCTGGCATACCTAAAAAATTCTGGGCATACAAAACAGTAGTCCCCTCTTGGGTGACCTTATAACGGGTATCTTATGGGTAGTTCAATTACCTATATACCCTTAAATCGTTTTAATTACTAATTTACCCTTATATATACAAAAACCTAAAATGGTTTCTATCTTATCTCTAATGAACTCTACCCTCCGTGAAAAAATCATCCATAGATGATTAATGGTAAATTCGTAAAATTTGGTAGATCGGTCACTTCTGACTATATAATGATGACTGCGTCAAATGAAAGAAAAAGTAAGTGGGAAAACCAAATAGTCTTCTAGTCCATCAATTGAAGAAGAAGAAGAAGAAGAAGAAGAAGAAGAAGAAGAAGAAGAAGAAGATGATGATGATGAAGGGAGAAACTCAAAATCAACCACCAATCAGACCAAAATTTGAACCAAGTGCATCTCCAACTCCGGAAATGAGGATAAAAAAGTAAGTTTTACAAACTCAATCTCTTATTTGCGGTTTTTCATCGATTCAATAGGGTTAATTCAAAAAATATTAGGGTTTTTGACAATTACGGTTGAAATTTGCTAGTGCAGGACGGTACGGGTTTTTTCCTAGCTCGGTATTGCCTACCTTAAGTAAATTTTTGTACTTTTACCTATACATGCAGGTGCATTACGGGACCGGACGTACTATGCATTTAACTCGAGGACCGGGTGAGGCAGGACCCGATTCTTACACCAACATATTTACATCTTCCATCTTTTATATGTAAAAGAAAAGAAAAAAAAGCAAAAAACTTGAAAGTTCTAAGTTTAAGCTGTTAAGACTTGAGAGTCTTGGACTGATTCCACTGAATAAATTCATACATATCATAAGTTCTAAGTTCAACAACATGCAATAAATTCATACAAATTTTCATAAGTTCTAAGTTCAAGTCAACAACTGTCATTTTCGAAGCTCTTTAAGGTTCAAATAGAAAAGAAAAAATAAACAAAAAACGACATTTGGCGGTTAGAAGCTTTAGCAATTGACCACTTTCATAAGTTCTTGCGACAAAAAACAAACTCCATCTCAGAACATCAACCGTCAAGACCTCACTTGATTGACCCATACCCACTGCAACATTTTAGATGTTTGACAACAATTTCTATTTCGGTTTATGCATAAAGGCATGAGTTGAAATCTAACAACGACACGGATAACTGATGGTAATGTTCTTGTTCAAAAAGAAGAGGTAAGGTATTCTTGCAGACAAACAGAAATACTAAAATAGTAATCAAACAAACAAATGTCAATCCTATGCCCAACTAGATAATCACCTATACTTGAAAGAACAAACTATGACATAAACCATCTCTAATCAGTGTCTCAAATTCTATAACCAAAATCAAAAAGTAGGTTCCTCTGACATAACAAATGAACATATGTGAATCTGTAATTCATCACTAGAATCAATATTAATACGGTTTACTTTAAAATCAAAAATTGGTTATGAACCACACGGAAATTCCAAACCAAAATCAAAACCAAAAATTACAATCAATGGCAAATCTAGAGAAATCAACAAAAATCCTATATATATGAACAAAAACTAATTCGTTTTCAAAAACCTAACTATTATTAGTTGTTATAAGTTATTACAATTGCGGTTGGAGGGTGCGGTAAAAGAAAAGGAAGATGGTGGTGCGGTGGCTCGGAAGATGGTGTTAGAACTTTGGGCTGGTGATGATGATTAGAACTTTGAAGATGGTGGTGAGTCACGGTGGCCGGTGCGTGTCGGGCCTCTTCTCTTCTCTTGTCCCGAGAGTAAAATGAAAGAAGTGAAGAAGAATAAAGGAGAATGCGATGGAAGAAAAATTTGAAAGGGTATAACCCCTGCTATAGCGGCTGGATTTAACCCTAACATCAGCGGCTAGAGATCCTCGGTACTACGGGACGGAACGGGACGGGAATAGACTAGAACCGTTACCGTGCTCTAGGCCGTGCAACACAGTACTTGTGCTCTGCGTGCTGACTCTGATGCAAGGGCCGAGTGCCTGATCCTGACCCTAACGGTTCGTCGGTTCCATGGGACGGGACGGTTCCTGTGCAGCCCTAGTTACGGTAGAGGGTTCGGCGGAAATTTTAGTTGCGTTTGGAGCCGGACTGTTCTTCACGAAAACTTCCTGTAAGTGTATATGAACAATTCGACTTGAAATTTCATCAAATTCTTAAGCCGAACCTAGTCACATATAGAGATGCATAGGGGATTCGGCGTATTCGATAAAACTATTTTAAGTCGAACATATGTTGTTTTAATTTTCGTAAATCGTACAAGTATACGAGTTAGGCTTGAAAGTATTTTTGTAATATAAGCCGAACACGTCTCTGTGTTTACTAATCAACTGACGGTGGTTGGGTTCGGCTTGAAAGAATTTTTGAATTCTAAGCCGAACAAATCACTGTGTTTAAGAATCAACTGTTAGTTGTTGAGTTAGGCTTATATATGATTTTTCGGACTAGCCGAATCTCTTGATTTACTTCAAAAATTATTCTTTGGTCGTGTGATAGAATTGGTTAATGTTGATATATGATAACTTTGTTTAGTGTTGTGCATTTTCAAACGCTATCTCTTTCATCCCTAGACTAGATTTAATTCACCATTTTTCTATTTTCTTCAATGTATTAATCAAGTTTTATACTTGTTTTAGGAATACTGAAGTTAAAAAGAGGAAGAAGATGGAAGTTACGCCTTCTAATTCTAAGACTCCTGATCCTCGAGGAGGAGGTCACAAAAAATTGGGATCAGGATACAGAGTAAAGGATAAAGATGTCGTGTTAGAAACTGTTGAACCACCGCCATAGTTACAAAGAGAAGAGGAACAAGGAAGATAGGGTGATGTTAATGAAGAACCTCAACCTCAACCAAAACCTCGGAAAGAGAAGAAGGTTGTTGAACCCAGGGTTCCAAGTTTGCACATTCCTCATAAGGATAACATAATCCCAGCTCGAAATGATGGTTTGCCCCCTTGGTCTTCCGAAAGATGGAGGAAACTTGTTGATCGGTTATTCCAAATCTTGGTCAAAGAGGATATATGAGACTCCTGATCACAACGATGCAGTCTGAGTATCGAGACACCAGAGGGCAACAGAATTCAAATTTTCTAAAGAGGCTCCTGAGATGGTTGCTTACGTATAATCATCTGATTTATGGCCTTTGATTGAACATGGACATAAAGAATATGACAGAGTGGCTATCTCCTCCTTCTCCGAGCAATTTTTTCCAGAGACTTATACGTTTCAGTTACCCTTTGGGGAGATAAAAATCAATCATGATGACGTCAACAAGATTCCGGGGCTTAAAGTGAGGGGTAGAAGCGTGGATGCTGACTATTATGATATGAGTTGGGCGGAGCTATATAACTTGTACACTGAATATTTTGGTTGGGATGATTACAAGATTGAACTCGAGTTTTTCAGTTCCGTTAGAGATGTAGACTTTGTTCATGAGAACGGTGTGACAAATAAGAAGCCTAAGAAGGTCAAGCTTACTAACTTGAGAGACGAATTTTGGGACATAAAGGAGAAAGTAGAGAAGGGGGAGCTGGTAATGGACAAGATCAAAGTGAAGTGAACCGGAACCTCCTATTTTCTTTATACTCTTGGCAGAGATATCTTCCCCGACCTTACTGAAAACAAGGTGAATGCCAATTATCTCACGTTGGTATAGGATCTTGATACCGTTAACAAGTACGCTTGGGGAACTGCTGCTCTATCTTACCTTATTGAACAACTGCGACCGCCTCTTGGTTGACAAGTACAAACATAGGAGGGAACTTCACTATGCTTCAGGTAATTCCCGAAGATCCAATATCCTCTTTTTTTCTTATAGAAGAACTTTTCTCTATGGGATCAGTATAGGTTTCGTCTTGTTGGTGATTTAAATTTCATGCCGAACTCGCTTCTGAGACCTCAACATTGACTGGTTCGCCTTGTTGATGATTTAATTTTTACGCCAAACTCGCTTCTGAGACCTCAGCATTGACTGGTTCGGCATGTTGGTGATTTAAATTTCACGCCGAATTCTCTTCTAAGACCTCAGCATGGATGGGTTCGGCATGTTGGTGATTTAAATTTCAATCCGATCCCTCTTCTGAGACCTCAACATGGATGTGTTCGGCTTTTTGGTGAAATCCATTGCAATCCGAACATTGTACTTTAATTTTCATCTTGTCACTTCAATTCCTTTTTAATTTTGGATGTAAGTGTGGGTATATGACCATTTATCCATTTTGGGATTGGCCAAAGAACTTGAAAAGGATATAGATTTGGTTGATACACTTCCAACAGCGGTACGGTACAAGTTTAAGGAGGAGATGAAAAGGAATAAAGAGGATTTGGTGGCAAAGTTGAGAGAGAAGTTAGACTCTTTGGAGGTTAATGACGTGGATTTTGATCCATATAAGAAGGGGGGGGGGGGGGTGAAGTATTTGTCGATGAAGTTGATAAGGGAGACATGCCGGAGGGTATGTACTATGGACCATTGTTTTATCCCGGTGGTTGTGTAATTTATGATCCTCAACAAGTACTAAGTTAATTAGGAACCATCCAAAAGGTCCCTTTGTTTGACGATAAATTCAGTTTGATGCCAAAGGGTCCTAATGGAACTAAAAGCAGCACCTCTTTATGGAGTCCTAAGTATGATCCCAAACCTAGCATTCAACATTGGAATAACTTAGACGACAACATATTAAATATGGTTGTTTTAGCACATGTGCATGATGATCCTCGTGAAGTTGATCCGGGTTACATGGATTGGCACAACCAAGTTTCTCACCCCTTTATTATCAATAAGAAAAGTCAGAAGATAACCGATAATGATAAGGCGAAGCAAAAGGCGTCCATCATCTCCAAAAATCTACTTGTGAAGAACCATCGAAGGCTTACAAGGCAATGGTAATAATTGCAATAATTTACTATTGAATTTGTTATAACATAATTAAGAAATTATATAAGTCGCTCATAATTAGAAGTTGTTGGATAATGAAATTAGGTTGCGGCAGGTAAGGAGATGTTGAAGAAAATGAGAAAAAAAGCTAGTTGCAAAACACCGTTAACGGTTAATGAATAAAATTATCTCATCGACGAGTGGGATGCTATTATAACCAAAGGAAACAGACCCCGAGTACCCACCAAAAGGCTGAAGAAGAAGAGGGATCGAGAAGCTGGTGAAGGCACAAGCGGAGGTGGTAGTAGCGGCCCAACCGATGGTGACAACGAGGCAGAAGATGAACGTCAAGGTGGCAGAAGAGGGGGCCGTGGAAGTGGTCGTAACTATCCATACAAGCCAAACCTGACAAACTCTAGGCACCTAAATTTTACCAGGTTCGGCTGGTTCCGTAATTTTTAGTATCAACCGAACCTCATAATTTACAGGTAAAATTTCCTCAACGTCTAGTCTTTTATTTAAAACATTGATCCGTTGGGGAATTTCTATATATAGTGTTGGTCCTCTCCAACTAATTTTTTACTAAATTTGTTGTTGTTCCTCCAAAAAAAAAATTTATTATACATTTCTACTCCAAAATGGAACCATTCACCGTTGAAGATGATAAAATTCTTGTCAGAGCTTTCATTCGAACTTATCGTGAACGGCCTAATGAACATTATTCGATTTTTTGGAAAAGGATAAAGGAATTCCAGTTTGAGTTAGATGTGAATCCAAAACATCGTAAGTGAATGGAATTAGGTGAAAGATTTGAGAGTATCTGTTATACTGTGAGAGATTACATCAGAATACTATGGTGGATCAATCAATATCATCTCAGTGATACTAATGCAGAGAAGGTGAGTATCCCAAATTCCACCACGCTTATGTTAGGAAATAAAGTACGCTTTTGTTTGAATACTAACTTGCGAATTCTTTTTTTTAAGGATGCTAGAACTCAAAGCCTTTAGGAAATATTTCATAGAGGAAGATACGAGCTTGGGATGTGTTATACATGGTTGAGGAGAAGAATTCCGAGATTTATTAGAGAACTAGTCGTCGGTTGAACTATTATGTAAAATGAGATTAGTAGTGTTTCATTTAGGTTTATATTTAAGTGAAATAGTAACTGAAATTCAACCAAACACAGGATATGGTTCGTCTTATAAGTTCAATGGATAAGTTACTGAACCATTAAAATTTAAATATTTTAAAAAATGTAACAGTTACTTTAACATGTTCGGCTTGTAATATAAACATATTTCAAGCCGAACCTTTTAATATTCAAATTAGATTCTAATAACGGCTCTTTTTTTTTGAAAAATATAGTCGTTGTAAACCGGCTCTATATATATACCTACCTATTGTTTCACATAAAAAACCACATCTCCTGAAAAATATGGCACCCCCTAGTCCTAAGTTTACTCTAAATGAATATTTGTCTCTTTGCACATACTATGTAGCATATACTATCCAAAGAAAAAACTGACGAGTGAAGGGTCTGATGAGTATGTACTACTTGGTTCGAATTCATGAAGCATTTTCCACTGAAATAGGTTATCCTCACAACCGGGATTCGACATCCTTGCTTTGCCGAATTGAATCTATTAAGAAAAAGGTTACCAACTTTATAACTTTAGTTGGAGTTGTGAATCGCTATCGACTCAAGGGTGAAACAACCTCCGAGATTGAAGTGTGAGCACTAGAGGAATGGCGAAGTTGGAAAGAAAAGAATTTCAAATACGAAGCTCACTACCACATCCTTAGAAAGTTTCTCATAACCCGTTTGGGATATTATATGGTTTTCTTTTGTAATGCTACCATGTTCTTATGTAATGTTAATGTAATTTGGAATGTAATCCTTTATCGTATGAATGGAAAAAAAAAAACTGAATTGAAGGAGACTTACCATAAGATATGGTTTGGAAGGTACGTAATCTGTGTAACAAGCCGAACCTGACCTGGAATCTATCCTTTTGAAATTTGTTAGGTTCGGCGGGTATGTAATCTGTCTAATAAGACAAACCTGACCTATAATTTTGCCTTTTGAAATTTTTCAGGTTCAGCAGGTATGTAATCTATGTAACAAAACCTGACCTGGAATTTAGCCTTTTGAAATTTGTCAGGTTCGGCAGGTATGTAATCTGTGTAATAATCCGAACCTGACTGATAATTTATCTTTTTTATCAGGTTTTCCTTATAATTTGTGTGCCGAACCATATCCTACGTTCTATATTATGGCCTTTATATGTGGTTCGGTGCATAATTAATATTACAGGATAGCCAAACTTGGCCGAACTTGATTTTGTTTTAACACTTGTAGACAACCAAAACAAATTTCCCAAAAATAAAAATAAATCATTCAAATATTAGTGTATCAAGGGTACATTTAATCACATTTTTGATGTTATATAATCCTCACCATCCTCAAATAGTCACCGGACTTATCTCTTTTGGGTACTCTCATCCTACCAATTTCATGTACGGTCCTTTTTTCCTTTACCTTGGTTTGTGATGGATACATCTTACCTTCCCCTTGATGGCCTCTTTATTATCCTTTGCTTGTGACGGACAATTATTTTTATTGACCTATTTGTTACTTGTTTCGACTTTTTTGAATACTCGGATGACCACGTTTTCTCGGTACTTTCACTTCTTCCTCATTCATCACCTTGTCAATTTCCTTCTTCCTTTTCATACCTTGCATCATGGTACTCAATACCGGATGGATCCCTACGGGTAGACAATAGTTCCTTGTTGGCTTGTCTAGTTTGGAAATTATTCATTTTCTTACTCTTCCTACCTTCCGGTACCCCCTTCTCCAGTTCCAAAATATTCTCTTAGGTAAAAGGATACATGACCGGCATCATGTTGTGCCATAGGATTTGTTTTTGAGCTCGGAACATCTTCCTATAAATTTCCTCCAACCTTTTCCCATTTGATATGTCCCAAATCTCAAGATCATCCTCTTCATCTTCGGTTGGGAGAGGGTTAAAGCTTAATTGTTTATAAAAAGAATCAATATCCTCAAATGGTATGATACCATCCTTGTACCGAAGTATGTCATGGCGGCATGGAAGTCCCATAGATTTCTTCATTTTACATACACACTCTTCTTCCAAGTTAGCGGATAATGTGTCAATCAAATTTACTTCTTTCATCAATAAGTCAATGCATAGATGGGAGACTCTATAAGTTATTCTCAGTAGCCATTTACTTTTATAATATTTGTGTTTGAACATAATGTTATGTTCGAATTCCGCTTTAATTCTCACAACATCACTTTTGAAATATTCATCAATTGCATCAAATACCATGACAAGCGTGTCATCACAACCAAAAAGGTTCTTCTTCAACCTATAATGAGCAGACTCTACCATACTTGAGGCTTGGTTGTCGAAGTGTTTGTGTCGATTTGTGAAACAAAACACAGACCTTTCTTTATTAGGTTCCAACACATATTTGAGTACAAAAATAATGACGTCGGGTAGTCGGTCCTCCAATGATGAATAAGCATTTTAACATTTTCTTCATAGACATCCTCGGTGATTGAGCATATCAAAGCTTCCTACTCGACATGGAAAGAAGCCCACAACCTATCATTCTTGTCATATTATTTCATGAATTCCCTCTTTTTCACTACACGTTCTTCCGCCGGTAGTTTAGAAATTTTCTCTAATTCTTTCATCTTAAGTGGTTGGATTATTGGTTGGCATTTTTTCCTCACATTGCACCATATATGAAACGTATAAACAAAGTTGAATGGATCAAGAAATACCTTCTTAATAGCATACATCAACGATGAATCTGTTGTGGGAGATAGCCAAATTAACTGCACCACTTGTTGGAAAAATCCTATGATGAATAAGCAATATGCCTACATCCACCAAAACGGTTACGACTTTTTCATTATTATGGAACCACTAAATAGAGAATTACCCTCAACAATTGACGAATCAATCAACAAACTATGATCCAACATTGTGTTGATCAAAAACCCTAAAATAATTCTCATGAACAAAACGCTCCAATATTGTCGAATAATGTCTAACCAAACAATTTCTCTCATAGTCGAGATGAGATCCTTCTAAACGATGTATCTTCCAACACCAACGATGATCTTCCACCATCAACGAACAAGGCGATCTTCTCTTCACTAAAATTCCACCCCAAGAGGTGGGATGGAATCCCTAAAGATTTTAGAGAACTACGTTGTATTCTCTAATTCTCTACTGATTTTCCATTGAGAATTTCATGTCTAAACACATAGCCTAGACTTCCTTATATAGGAGTCACAAACTTGATTTCCAAGTATTAGTCTCCTTGGAAAAGGAAACTCTAACCAACTAGGAAACCTATTGTTATTTAGGTAACCTATCTAAATATGGAAATCAACCTAAACTAGGAAACCTTGTGTTTCTCTACACTAAGGATTTCTATTAAGTTCCAGAATTTTCCGGAACCTTCCGAAACACCGACAATTATCTAACAATCTCCACCTTGTCGATGTTTTAACAAATCTCCACCTCGGTAAAGATTCCACTAATCTGAGCCGACCTTCAAACCATGACAATCTCCTCAGCATCCAAAAGGATCTCAATGATGAGCAAACTGGATCAAATACCAACTTAACCCGCAAATGACCGAACTCAACAAATATCGTCCAAACTTCTGCACAAGTATCATCTTAGCATACCAAAACTCCTTCATCTCGAAACTCCAAACTCAATTGCTTCTTAAAGTAATAAAACTGAACTTACCTTTTCCATGAGAATATCCCCGAAAACGAGTAAAGAGATACGAAGAAACCAAACATGTGAAGCTTCACAAAATGACTAACTTGGTGAACAAACAAACCATAAGCTCCAAAAGCCGACATACCAAACTTCCAGCAATATCAAACCAAACGGGCTATGACAACTTAATGTCCTCCACCAAATCTTCAGGCACGAATGCAGTTTCGACTTCATCGACTAAGTCAAACCGCCACATTAAAACTAACAGGACTCGGATAGAAATGTGATTAATCACAGAGGAAAAACTTCATAACAATCACACTCTGTTTTGTGAATATCCTTTAGTCAAATTTACCCCAAAAATGTGTACCAGTACATAACTATTCCAAACAAGATCTGGCAATCATCCTTCCAAAAATATAAAGACCCAAACACAACCAACCGTCTTCTTAACCTTAGGCAACTCCACCAGCTCCCAAGAAAATATCCGAAACGCTTCTGTGCTCACTCATTGTCTTCTTACTCTTAAGCAACCGTAATAAGTTCTTAAGTAACTATCCAAGATAATAGTGCTAACTTCTCACGCTAAGCTGAGAACCAATGGATGATAAAACTAAATTGTTGCTGAATAGACTTCTCAAAAGAAATCTCTGATCTCATCTTCTACCGCCTTTGTACTATTGAAACCAAAATCTCAATATTTGTAGTAAATGAGCAAAGGAACACATTGCTCCACCCAAACTAAAACCTCTCGAAATATCATCACTGCTATAACATAAATCTCTTCACCGAGAGTTCAAAACTAATCAAGAATTATAAGCACAACTTCTGAAATACCAAAGAAAGAACACCTTCTTCAACTCTGACACCAAAATTATTTCCTCTTACAAGAAATAAACTAAGCAACCAAAACTTGATCACTTTCCAGAAGTACTTCGCCAAATAACAGTAGATGATAAATGGTTCACGAGATAGCATACCGAAACTTCAGCCCCAAACGCGTCCAAGAAACTTGAACAACATGCACTGTGCTTTCTCCAAGTAGTATGCGATAAAATCGTTTTCTACACCAAACAATATAATTGTACCTAAACTTATAAAGTGCCCAAACGATATTTTGTTCCTCTCAAACGGGTCTTCACCTCCAAATTGGAATGTATCAACACTAAAAGACCAACCAGTTTGCAAAACGGTCCTGCACTTCAAACCACTTCGATGATCCCTAATACATTGCCAAAATCCTACGCCAAAACATCATCGAAACAAAGGTCGATCACAATCTACTTAACATCTCTCTCAGAAATAGTAAGAAAGATGCCCTAAACACCCAAATAGATGTCACTAAACGTATCATGTATACAAAACAATGATACCCAAACCTGCAGCCACGTTACTCTCAAAAGGTACACGCCCTTCGAAGATACAACGTTCACAGAAACACAATTAAATGACCATTTCTTCAATCATATGCCTAAGATTCATATTCCATAACTTGTGTTAACAATATTTTTTTTCTCATTAAATAATAAGAAACCCTAGATCCACTACAACTTAAATCTCAGTATACGAAGTCCAAAACATACCACATCTCATCAAACGATCATCACACTTCAACTTACTTGTAACTAACGTGCAACAAGTACCCCAAACGAAATTAAACTCTCTGAAACTGAAACATATTGATCCTTGATAATGGTCAACAATTCCCAAAACGAAATATTCAAAAAGATATCACCAAATCTTCACTGCCTTATGCAATTGAAGCCACAAAAATCTTTGAGTCTAACTTCTTCTTAACATCCTTTGACTTTTTAGGTCAAAAGATTGACAACAACATGATCTAACTGATGACGACCGATATCAAACTTGTACCCTTCGTACCGAAACAATAATAAGAATTTGACATATACTAAAAATTGTCGTCTTTACTTCAACAAACATACAAGCCAAAACTTGTATCTAAACCACAATGCTCTTGCTTTCTCAAGACGTGATTTGCGAAGAAAATACACCCAAACGAAAAAAACTTGGTCTTCCAAAATAGTCCACAAGAGCCTCATACGAAACGAAGTAAAAAACACAATCAACTAACCAAAATATGGTTACACAAATACTTACTTGGAGCTATGTGGAATGCATAGGGTTATACGCTTCAAGAAGTATAATATCAAATTCTTCAAATGTAGAGCACCACCAAAAAAACGAATGTGGAATATCAAAGTATCCCATTCTTTCGAAAAACTTTCACTTTCTTCATACCCAAAATTGATAACATCAAACCCTTAAAATCCGAATGCTTGATAACATCAACCTTTGCATCTTCAAATATTTGAAAACTTCAAATCATTCGTACTTGAAAACATCAAATCCTTTGAAACCACAAATTCCGCTACCCGAAGAAAACCTAACATCCCCACTTCTAACTTCGATCCTCTCCACGCTCACCACACCACTTGTTGTGGGAGATAGCCAAATTAACCGCACCACTTGTTGGGAAAATCCAACAAGAACTAACCCACAAGAAACTAGATCTTTGGATCGACGTAGAATGAAAGATAAACGATGCAAACACACATTAGAAGCAATAAGTAAAGCTCACAAGACTTGACGTGGTTCGGCAATATGCCTACATCCACCAAAACGGTTACGACTTCTTCATTATTATGGAACTACTAAATAGAGAATTACACTTAACAATTGACGAATCAATCAACAAACTATGATCCAAAATTGTGTTGATCATAAAGCCTAAAATAATTCTCATGAACAAAACGTTCCAATATTTCAGAATAATGTCTAACCAAACAATTTCTCACATAGCCGAGATGAGATCCTTCTAAACGATGTATCTTCCAACACCAACGATGATCTTCCACCATCAACGAACAAGGAGATCTCCTCTTCACTAAAATTCCACCCCAAGAGGTGGGATGGAATGCCTAAAGATTTTAGAGAACTATATTGTATTCTCTAATTTTCTACTGATTTTCCATTGAGAATTTCATGTCTAAACACATAGCCTAGACTTCCTTATATAGGAGTCACAAACTTGATTTCCAAGTATTAGTCTCATTGGAAAAGGAAACTCTAACCAACTAGGAAACCTATTTTTATTTAGGTAACCTATCTGAATATGGAAATCAACCTAAACTAGGAAACCCTGTGTTTCTCTACACTAAGGATTTCTAGTAAGTTCCGGAATTTTTCGGAACCTTCCGAAACACCAACAATTATCTAACATAATCTTTATCGGATACGAACACCCTCTCGGAATATTAACTTCAATTGTTCTAACCCCCAAATGTAACTTTCTTTCTTCTTGTTTTTTATGAAACAAAATTCCACGGTGAACGGTGCCTTTGTGGACGTATGCCCAACAATGTTCATCAACGGCATCTCATATTTCTTACTCTTGTACGTGCAATCCAAATAAGAACTTGTGGGAAGTAGAGAGCCAATTGGATGCATTCCGGGTGGGCAAGAAAAAGGTGTGTGACTTGACCGAATTAATCCAACTTCTTTTGGAAAGCGTAGTTATGCCCACATCACTTGTTGCATCACCATACTACCTTGCAAATTAAGTATTCTCAACTTATTTCTTGCGTTGTAGATAGCTTGCATCGTCGACTTGTTATTCTTGTTATCCTCCTTCAATTTATTAATAATCTTAGATGGTGCCATACGTGCTCGTGTCATTTTATCCACTTCTAGCATTCCGTTGGGTTTGAGTCGAGCTACTTTTGCATGTCCATGAAGGTCAAGTGGACGTGGGTGGTTATGATCACAATCCATCATTTTATTCATAACCCAATATTCATCATCTTTGTTCAAGGACTTATTATTATTCTTGAGGTTGAAAATGATCTTGAAAAGGGAACTTTGTTTTCTATGTCTTTGTCCTATTCTTTCTCTCGGTCTTCCCAACATATACAGAACCCTTTTTAGCCTTGCTATCGCCGGTTCCACTTCTCTCACAAATCATTTCAAACCGGTCCCCTCGATTTTTCGTCCTTTAACTAGTACACAATTTATCTTCATTGCGTGTTCCTCAGCCCAAGCCAGTCTTTCGGGTTTAGTTTTCCATGTCTGTGTTCAATAAAAAAAACACATATAATTAGTAAGAAATACTTTGGAATATTCCAACAACATTAAGGTAAGCACCAAATTTTCACATACCAAATCATTTTAGAAGTGATCCTTAGTATCTTCGTGAATTACGTCTACGGGATCAGGGTCATTCAACTTAGATTTGATTTTCCGTTCAACATGTTCTTTTGAATCACAAAAGAGACACACTTTATGATCACTTAAGTAACTAGAATGAACAGACTTAACATCATAGTTAGGAGATTTCTTCCTTCCGAGCGATGTGAAGTTTCCTTGATTAGAGGAAGATACAAGCATATCTTTTCTAATCGGAAGGGATTGCGATTTAGCTTCTGAAACTGAATTTACAGTTGGGTTAGAAGCGATCGGTATGTGGACTCTTTAGAACATCCTCGAATAGAGAGTTTACTCAAAAGATGTTCAATTTCTAAGGCATCCTTTTTGAGTTTCGCCTCAAGTAAGGTCCGTGAGGAGCAAACTTCGGAGTTTTCCTGGCCAAGAGCCTTTAATTTAGAGTCACGACCTCTTACTATACCGATAAAACACTGATGTTGTTTTTTAACCGATTGATTCTATCAGCCTGGATTCTAACAAGATTTAAAATCAGCTCACTCTCTTTGGTTTTTTTCTCTTTCATCAACAAAGTCATACTCGTTCGAAAGGTAATCGGGTTAACACTTGTCAATGCAAGTCTATTTCATTGGAACACTAGGTTCATCTATATTTGAGATTGACAAACCTTTCTCATTAATAGATTTCATAGAAATAGAGTTTTTGTTTATGGTGATGTGTTTATCAAGGATAACACTATTGTCCATAGAGTCAGATCGCTACAAACACAGACGTATGAGGTATTAAAAGTGTTTTCCTGTTATGATATCAATTGAAAAAGTGGGGGTCTAACAACCACACCCAATATTTCGCTTATCAATATGTATGTACTAACTTCAATATACTTTTAAGAGAATCAACTAGACAGTCAGACTCAATCTTAAGAAAAGTATATCCAAGAGTTATATCTCTATTTCTCGATTCAATCTGCAATCAAACAAATAGGAATTTACGATCCCGATTGAATATAAGAAATAACTTGGATGGTATCAAAAACCAATATCCAATATCCAAGTGTCAATCAATATAATCAGCAACCCAACAGTCGGATTCACAATTGATTGAACTTATGCACGACCTGTGATATTTCAATTATATAGAAAATATAATGCGAAAAAGAGTAACACATACACCAGAAATTTTGTTAATGAGGAAACCGCAAATGCAGAAAAACCCCGGGACCTAGTCCAGATTTTAACACCACACTGTATTAAGAAGTTACAGATACTAGCCTAATCCAAGTTAATTTCGGACTAGAATGTAGTTGAGCCCTAACCAATCTCACACTGATCAAGGTACAATCGCATTCCTTACACCTCTAAAACCACGCCGGATTTTGTGACTTGATTCCCTTAGTTGATCTCACCCACAACTAAGAGTTGCTACGACCCAAAGTCTAAGACTTGATAAACCAATATGTCTCACACAAAAAAGTCTATTGAATAGATAAATCTGTCTCCCACAGAAATACCTAGAAGTTTTGTTCAGTCTTTTGATAAATCAAGGTGAACAGGAACCAATTGATATACCAGACTTATATTCTCGAAGAACAACCTAGAAATATCAATAACCTCATAATAATCTTAATCGTATGGTAACGAAACAAGATATCGTGGAATCATAAATGATGAGACGAAGATGTTTGTAACTAACACACAACTACAGTGAAAATATTTGGGTCTGGATTCACAATCCCAATGAATTCTTCAAGTCGTTAACCTACAGGGTTTCGTGAAAAACTTAAGGTTAAAAAATAATCGATTCTAGTCGCAACTAGTATCACACAGGAGGTGTGGGGATTAGGTTTCCCAGTTGCTAGAGTTCTCCTTTATATAGTCTTCAAATCATAGTTTGCAATCAATATTACCTTGGTAACAAAGCATTCAATATTCACCGTTAGATGAAAACTTAATTAGACTCAAGCTAATATCTTTCAACCGTTAGATCGAAATTAGCTTGTTACACATAAATGAAAAATGACTTCATTTGGATATGAGTAGCCATACCTAAACGTGTACACCTTTTTGGATCAATAATAGTTAACCGAAGTTAGCCATATGAACACTTTCATATCAACCATATTCATCTTACCCATAACTAGAAACTCACGCCAGTACGCATACCGGTATGCATACTTAGTTCCCGGACTTTCAATAACCAACCAGTACGCATACGGGTATGCATACCATGGTTCCCGTACTTCGAATATCTTGGACAAAATAACATCCAAGTAGGCATACTGTGTTATATCCAATCATGGTTATTTGTTCTAAACTCTCATTTCAATCATTGAAACATTCTCGGAAGACGATAATAGTTGTCTCACACAAACTATTATCTTCAAAGAAATTTTCTAGTGATGAAATGATCAATACGAAACATTCTAAGTCTACATCAAATGACTGTCTCACATGAATCATGTAAGATGTTACAAGGCAATTTTCACATGATCATCTTTTGACTTTCGTCAAGAATATCATATGAGGTTGGTTAAAGCGAAAGCTTACCAATACATATTTCGATAAATAGGAGATAGAGTTGATATGATATAGAGTTGATAGAATTTTGAGTGATAGATGAGTTTTCAAGTATCCACATACCTTTTGTTGATGAAGTTCCACAAGCTCCACTTAGTAGTTCTTCGTCTTCAATCGATGAATGTCGTGATGTATAATGCTCAACTACACTTTCTATCTTAATCCGAGACTTAGATATAAGTAGATTAGAAATCAAGACTTATAGTTTTGGAAACTAAACTTGAAAACAAGCTTGAGATAGCAACGCTTGAGAGTTCGAACGAGAAGTGCTCTAACACTTTGAACTATAGATCTGTATACTGGTATACTCTAATTGATGTTTCAATGATGATGGTGATGTCGAAACGTAATCTGCACCTTTTAGATGGTTGTAAAATATCACAACTACTTATGCATTGAGAGCTTGATAAGTGATGTTCTTCGATGATTTTCCGAGTAATGCATACTATATCTCAAACTTAATTGGGGGGGCGAATGGTGTAAAATATGAAACTCATTCCTTTGAAATCTTTGTTTTATATAGTTACTATTTTTTTTCTTCCATATTCTACCTTTTTTTTTAAAAATCTATCGTTCCATGCACTTTTTTTCTTCTTTCAATTTTCTATCATCGCTCCTTACTCTTTTTTTTTTCCTTCTCCTCGCTTTTTCCTTCCATGTCCAACGAAACCTCTTCATGCAACTATTTTTTATTTTATTGTTCCTCTATCGATCCAGCTCCAAGTATGCCTCTTCATGCAAATGACATTTTACCTTTTTTATCTCTCGCCATGTTTCAGCTTCAAGAAAGGTTCTTCATGCATATAATATTTTTGAATCCGTCATATATTGCTCTCGAATTGATTAATTTTATCTCGTTTTTGCTCCCACTCCAGTAAAGCTTATTTTTTTAATTTTATGTTTTTCATTTTCGCTCTCGCTTTAACAAAGCTTCTTTTTGCTCCCACTCCAGTAAAGCTTCTTTTTTTATATTATGTTTTTCATGTTTGCTCCCGCTCTAACTCCTCCAACAAAGCTTCCTCGTGTAGTTTCTTTTAATTTTCTTCATAAGAGTTTCCTCGCGAAATAAGTTTTGTTCGTTCTCGATAAAGCTAATATATGCAATTTTATATTCTTTATTATTTTTTCTCTGTAACTCTAGCTTCTGATCCATCATAACTTCATTATAAAAATTTTTTCTTTTACTTATATAATGAACTCTCATTGCCCTGAGAATGAGGTTCCATTTCCCATAGAACAAGGTCATTGCTATTTTTGAGCTTGCGCTAAACCGGTTTAGCTTACTCACAAATTTCCACAAGCATTGACTAAGACCATGCAAGGAATATTTTTTGAAATACTTCCTCTAATCAAAGTCTATTGAGATTGGTACGCTAGCTATACAAGAGTTGTTGGTTAACAACTCTGGCTAGTATGCCCAAATTTTATGCCCGATCTTAGCTGTCAAAATGTTATTTCTAAATGAGTCTAGATAGTATCGAAGTGTGTGTATCATGCATTTGTTTATAAATTGTGCAGTTGTATAAGAATTGTGCATTTATTGTAGGACTAGAAAATTTGAATAATACAAATTAACAAATTAAGTAATCGTTTAGGCTTAGCTTATGAGGCATGAGCATGCCAGCATCTGAAACATGCATCCCGTATTCAGTGGTGAACTAATTCCAAGTTTTAGGTTCCATTTTATTCTCCTCGCTTAATATAACTACCTTCTTGATAGCTTATCTATCAGGTACGGTCCTTCGCCATACTCCCTCAACTGTTCAACTACTGTGAGTGAAACTCGCATTAGGGTAGGCCTAATTATTTTAAAAATCGTGCAAATTTAACTTTGCTCGATCCAAGGGAGGATTTATGATTCGATCATTGAGATGGATCACTAGTTGGATCGAGCTAATTCAACCAACGAGTTGAAATACCGCGTTAATTGATTTAGATCGTTGGAGGAGTGTTTAGTTTGATTGATGGAGCAAGGGAGCATGTATGATCATGTAACGCTGAAACTGGAGTAGAGACATAATGATGATGTTTTCCACTAATTTTGTTTAGGTATACAACTTGATATCACTGAATTTTTGCGAGGTTAGGGTAAGAGCGTGTGCGAATTGAATCCACTGATTGTGCAGCAACTGGCATCAACGGTTGATATTCATGTTGCATAGGTGTATCACTATTTATGACTACCATCCTTACACGTATGCGGTACATTCCTGTCTTTATTTTATCTAGCATTGGAAGATTTCATCCATATCGAGATACATAGGAGATTACTACCATATATGACATCCATGGAAATTGGCTCCCATTTGCAGGCGTAAATTTCCATATTTGTTTTCTTCCATTAATGCTCCTTCCGCTTTCCGAAGTATCTTCCACGACTCCACTCGTTGACGTACTTTTCTTTTATGCGCCTATTGTTCTGCCAATGACTAGATTCGGATCGTCGTTTGGATTATACGAGGATTGCGTGATGTCTTTTGTAGCTTTCAATTGGCCGTCAAGTTTTCTTTGATATATTACTTCAGGATCTTGCCTTTCAGATGATCCATGTGTCCTATCGTGAAAATTTCGTACCCATCGCGCTCTCCAACCCTCATGTCATAAACGTGCACGCTGGTATTGAGTGACTGTAGGACCAGAATATCACTACATTTATTCTTTGCGAGATTAACAACACTTCCCAGCGAGCATCACCGCAAGATTTTCAACAACACTTCACGAGTGTCACAAAAGCCTTCAAAAGAGTGACGTAATAACTGACGATTGAAGAAAACTTGAGAAAAGCATGTTAGATGCGATGGTTACAAAACTTGCGAGATTTAACATTG
>JAJJWX010000595.1:0-49664 GCA_023529315.1 Papaver bracteatum | reverse complement strand
ACACAAAGTTACCACTCACTCTCCACCTCTCACCCTCTTTTCTCTCTCTTTTTCTCTTCCTTTTCTTCATATTTTCCGAACTGATTTTGTTTCAAATTACTTCTCCCTCTGTAGATTTTTCGATCTGATTTGGTTTCAATAATTTTGTTTTCTTATCAAACCCACTTCTTTCTCTGTATATTTTCCGACCTGATTTCTTTTCAGTTCTCGTGTTTCCGTTTTCTTCTTCTTCTTTTATCAAACCCAATTAAAGTTTGGTTTTGAAGTTCGGATTTGATTTTGTACATGTGTTTTGTATAGATTCGATTTTGAAGTTAGGGTACAAAATATATCATGCAAAACTAGGGGTTGCTGTTTAATTTGGTCCCTATTTCTCCGTTTCCCTTCCTCTCTAGTATCTCTCCTTCTCCCTCACCTTCACATATGAAGCAATAAAACTTCATCTCACCATTTCCTGTGTCACCATAGATAAACCTAACCAGATCTTCAACTTAATTTCTCAACCATTGAATCAACGAATTGATATCTCTTTGCAAAACTCACTCTAGAGGACATCTCTCTTTATACAAAACTCACTCAATCTGTTTCGGAAATTATGGTAAGCAAACTCGAGTTTTTTTTAATTCCCTTGATTCAATTGCATTTTTATTTTTATTTTGATTTTAGGGCTTTTTGATTACAAGGTTTATCGTTGAAGGTTTTCTCCATCTGTACAACATGAAGGGGATTTTAGGTCTTTTTGATTTCAGAGTTTGTTGTTGAAATCTATCTCGTTCTCTATAACAAAAATGGTAAAACTCTTTTACTCATCCCTTTTAGATATTTCTTTCATCATTTTTTTTTTGGTTCAATTGATTGTTTAGGGGTTTTTGTTTTTTATTTGGATGGAGATTTAGGATTTTAATTAGAGGTTTTTATTTTGAATGATGTTGTGAATAGAAAATCAGGGTTTTCTGTGTTTGTATTGATGAATCAATTGAGGGTTTGTAACTTACTTATTACTGTTGAATCGATTAAGTGTCTGTAACTCACTTTTTTGATTATCCTGTTATTTGTGTTTTGCTTTAGTACATTGTTATCAGGGTTTAGGGGTTTTGTAGATCTATTAAATAGTTGTTGACCTTTTTTGTTTTTGTGGTTGTTTTTGTAGTTTTCAGAAGATAAAAATGGCAATGGAAGTTTTTGTTAGTGGCTCAATCGCCAGATGAAAATGTAAGAGCAGCTGCAAAGGGAAACTTGAAGAAGTTTCAAGAGCAGAATCTACCTAGTTTTTTGGTTTCTTTGTTGGTTGAGATTATAAATGATCAGAACCCACCAGAGTCGAGAACAACTGGTTCATCAATGGGTGGCAATTGATGGTGGTATTAAAGGATAGATTAAATAAATGTTATTGAGAACTCTAGGTTCTGGTGTGGATGAAGCAAGGCATACGGCTTCTTAAGTTATTGCAAAGATCGCTTCCATTGAGATTCCTTGCAAGGAGTGGCCAAATCTCATCGCTTCATTGTTGTCTAATATGACACAGCAAGAATCACCTGCCATATTGAAGTAGGCCACATTGAAAACTCTTGGATATTGCTCTCTAACTTTGAGAACAAGATGGAGCGGGATTACATAATGAAGGTTATCTATGAGACTTCCATGGATGCTGAAGAAGATATCATACAAGATGCTTTTGAATGCCTTGTTTCCATTTCATCTACTTACTATGAAGTGCTGGAAGAGTATATGCATACTCTGTTTGAACTTACTTCAAAGGAATTGAAGGAGGGTGCAGAACCTGTTGCCATGCAAGCTATCGAGTTTTGGAGTTCCATCTGTCAGGGTAGCTGTTAAGGTCTTTCTCCATCTCTACAAAAAAAGGGTGAAATTCATTCACTCAATCTCTCCTAGTTTATTCTTTCATCATGAATATCATGTTAATTTGATGAAAAGTTAGTTGAAACAAAGAGTTATGGCTCTACAAATAATAAGATGCAAATATGATTCTTATCATTTACGTATCTTTCCAACTGACTTATGTAGGTAAAAAGATGATGAACTAAATGAATTAAGTGAAAATGTGCAAAGAATTGGAGATGTGGGGCTCGCTTTACACAAAGATGTTTGTTCGCTCCTTATTGGAAGGTCTGTTGGAGAACTTGAAGATTTAGTTTCAATTTATAGTTCAGTATTTGTATAAGTTACTAGAGTTACAGTTTGGTCTGTAAGTAAAAGTGGACCGCATTAGTTTATGTATAATATGGTTAGAAATAGTTTCTTGTATGGTATGGTACGTAATCAACAGTTTAAAAGATGATATATATATATATAATCTTAAATGGGTAAGGGAGTATTCTGATATACTTTTGAGTGTTGCAGGTTCTTATTATGTGTCTTTCCTTGGTTGTTCATAGAGGGTTAAGTCATGGATGATGTAGTTGTTAGTTGTGGAATGTTTTTCAATAGCAGCAAAAATAGAGGAGACGGAATTGACAATGTCTTTGGATTTACAAATAAGGCATAGTATGCATTCAGTCAATCTGCTCCATGTTCTTGTCTAGATAATAAAATTCTATCTGAACTAGTAACAACAGGTTGACCTATCTTGGTATCATTTTCTCGATGGAGTAGGAAACACTAAATTTCATCTCTAACAATCTTAGTATTCAATAACGTTTCATGCAGAGGAAGTACGCAGGATTGCTATTGTATTATTTTTTCAATTCTATTGCCTGTAAGGTTTTCTCAAGTTCACATTTCACATTATTTCCGCAGGTAGACATAACTGCATTGATGCACGTGACTAATGAGGATCTCAAGGATCTCAGGATACCCATGGTATGATACTCACCTCTGTCATATATCTCGAGTGCATTTTCTCTCGTACATAAACACATTTGAGATATTTGCATGATTCATTTAACTTTATAGCCACATGTAATATTGACATTGTTTGTAGTATGTACTTGGCATGAAATAGTGTTGTTAATTTTAAGTTGGATAGATGAGATGCTTAAACTGTCCAGGGTGGTGTTGTTTGGTGATCCTTATACATTTCTATGACACTTATGTTACTTAGGCCTAAACAGATTCTTCCAGAATATCTTTGCACACCCTTAATTGTCCTACAACTGTGATAAAATATGTACTTCATACACCCTTTTTTATGATTTTGTGTTTAAGCATTATCGAGACCTTTATTAGAGAGTATCAAAACCACAATAACCTGATTCCAGATAACCTCAACTATTTGCAGCACTTAACTCAAAGCTAAGAATGAGCCAAACCTTTATGTTTATAAGTGCATCAAAAGTAATTCATACCTTTATATTTTCCCTTAGGTTTTATCTGCCAGTGATACATATCTCTTTATTGTTTATATATGATTGTGGGTATATGGAGCTCTGTGAATGTCTGTTAAAGTTTTCTTGATGTTGAACTCCAAGATACTAATAGATGGTGGTGCCTATTCTCTTGTTGCAACATAACATTGTTCACAAGTATTTTTTTATTTTCGGCTTAATCTGCATTAGTTTGAGTTCGCCCTTGATGCATCTTTACCTGCATGGTAATTGAATGAATCTATTTTGTTTATGTGAAAGTGGGTCCAAGATCTGTTTTACAGGGTCCATTACAAAATGCCACTACTAGCGATATGTAAGATCGCTTGCTATCTTTGTGGTTTTCTGGTTTCTCCACTTTTCCAATTTTTTCCTATTGTCTATTTATGCTAGGGACCCAAGGCTTTAATCTGAGCTTGAAGAATGAGAATGCCCCAGGGAAATGCTACAGCCTCCTGAAGATTGCAATGTTAACTTCTCATTGTCTTAAATCAAATCCACGAAGAGCAAGCAATGGAAAAGGATCCCGAGACGAAGATTCAAGGTGCCTGGATTAAGCTTGTTCATTATTCACCATTTTTCTATTGTCCGTTTTAGAGTTAAGCAATATGTTTCTTTACTTTGAAAAAATATTATCCAAGATCAACGTAATGTATATTGGAAAGTGCTGGTTGTGCATCCATATGAAGGGTTCTCGTGGGATATGCATTTCCTTATCAGTTATTTTCTTTTCTTCCAAGTAACTAGTCTATTCGAGCAGGAACATCACCTTCTAGGTAACTAGTCTGTTTGAAATGTATTACAGAAACACAGATGGTGTGGACAAGATGATGGATGAGATTAATGAGTAGACAGAGAACATGAAGCAGGTTCAGGGAGCGTTGTCAAACCCCATTGGATCAGCTGCTGACTTTGATGAGGTAACCTCTTGCATTTTATTTATATTTGTTAAGATTAAAATTAACCTCGACCCGAGAGTGATAGTTAGTTATCTTTGTTGGTTGTAGGATGAATTGTAATCTGAACTCGAGGAATTGGAAGTATCTAAGTTGGAGGAACAACTTTTACAACCTGCAACCCAAATTCAGGTTCAAATCAAGGTAGAATTTTCAGTAGTTTAATGTAGTTTAGCATTTCTTTAGAGAACTGTGTGTTTTTTGTCTTGTTTGGGATATTGTTGTCGAATCTCGAATAATAGTTTATGGTGATTGCTTGTGCAGACTCAAGAGAATTTCCCTACTACTAGATTCTTTAGGTGTTAAATTGGGAAGCCTTCGTCGTGAGAAAAATCATCTCCTAATTGTCTGCCGGTAATGGTCCTTTCTTAAACATTTTCTTATATACCCATTTCAACTGTCTTAAGTTATATTGTTTTAGCTATTGCTGGTATAATCTTTTGAACACAATTATTAGTTTCTGATACATTTTTTTATTCTTGTTCTTGAAGAGGCCTTCACTTTCAATTTAACTGTCACAAGAGGGCTTATACCCCTGAAATCATATCCAAGCAAGAGGTTCTACCATTAAATGGAAGCCATTAGGTCCCTTTGCATCGACAAGTTTTGAGTAAGTTTCTGCTTATAGTGATTTAGAGAATGAACTGAACTTGGGAAGTAGGTTTCTATGACTTTGCTCAGAATTTGATACTTAACAATAACAGATTTTGCAGAGAGATTAGGTTCATTTTTTTTGGTACTTGATAGAATTTCTATTCCTTTTGAATTTGTATTCTTTTTTGGTACTTGATTGAATGTTGATATGAATTGATTGATTGAAGAATGTATTGAATGTGGATTATGGATAGAATGAAGAAAATGCTATTGTATTTCAGGCCTGTAAACTCAGAGTGCAGGTGCTATTGTATTACATGCATGTAAACTAGAAGCCCAGGTCCATTAAAATGATCTGGGCTACCCTTTCTTTTTATTGTAACTGAAAGAATTGTCACGGAAATAAGTGTAGCAAAAATTGTGAAGTAAAAACAACACGTGTCATCATCTTACTGTTGTTACAAATGAGAGTAACAGTTTAATAGTCACAAAAGCCGTGACAAACGGACGACACGTGTCCAATAAGAAATCGTTATAAAACTAATGGCAACACCTAAATGTGTTACTATATTCGTAACAAAATGGGACACATGTTGCTGATCCAATCGTTGCAAGGTTTCAGTAACAATTATAACCGTTGTCATAAATGTGACTTTTTAAGACACGTGTCACTCAGTTAATTGTGGTAAATAGAGAGTAACAGTTTAAACCGTTACGGTAAACGTTACTAATTTGACATGTGTCCCTATCATAAAATTAGGTCAATCGTGACTATTAATAATTGTAACGGTTATTTTATGTGACTGTAGTGGGCGAATGTCACAGATAAAACCGTTACAAAAGCGTTTCACAGTTATTTATTACGGCCTATTTTCAACAGGTTATACCCGTTACAAATCTCATCAGTAACGGTTATAGCCTGTGACAAAATCCAGGAAATGGTGTAGTGCATGTTACAACATGATAACAAAACACAAAACGGAAATTGAATCTAAGAAATCATTTCTCATTTAATGTAAACCATCAATACTATTATACTCCCTCCGTACCTATTATATAGGAGGAATTTTCATTTTTCCTTTTACCATTATATAGGGGGAGTCCAAATTTTAAAACGATTTTTTACTTTTATTACCCATATTTATTTGCTTGGGAATCATCATAATTGAGTGCATGTATCTAATATTAGGAATATAATTAAGGGTAAAATAGGAAAAAGCAGAGAAATTTATAAAATCAATAAAGTTTCTTAATCTAAGAGCATCCGTTTCACGGCTTTCTTAATTTATAAAATCAATAAAGTTTCAAATTGGTTCCTCCTTTTCAATTTTTGGATCAAACAAAATTTGTATGTGTTTTGGTATTCTCATGGTTACTTGATTTGATGATTAGGAATAGAAAAGGGACATTAATGGGATGGGTTTCTAGATTTGATTCTAAGGGGTTCTTGTATTTTTATGGCAAGGGTTTGATTTATCAAGTACTTGTCAGATGAGTTCGTTGGAGGAAATAACAGGGAGTCGGAAATCATGAGAAGGAGAAGACGAAGAGGAGGAAAGCAAGCGGTGGTGTTAAACCTGAGTGGTTTGTTCAGGACTTAAACACGTACGGATCATGGACCGTTTATATTCTTCGAGATTAGAGCTCTGTTTGATAATTACTCGTGGCATTTGGAGAACCATTTAAACGTAGGAGGTTAAATTTGTCATTTTGATCATCTCACGAGATCTCATATTCTGAGATTTTGACCGGTCAATGAATGAAAAATTGACTATTTAACTTACTACTCCCTCCGTCGGAATATTGGATTTTTTTAGTCCCACTAAATAGGCGAAATTCTAATTTCAAGATGGTTTTTGACACACATACCCCTATTTATGTTGTATAGGAAATTGTTTTAGGAATAAGACAAAGGGTAAAAACAGGAAAAAAACATGAAAATTTATAAAAACCATGTAATTTAATCTAAGAGATTTCATCTTCTCCGCCTATATATTAGGGACGGAGGGAAACTGTTAAATTGGGGCATATCCCCAAGACTGGAATCTTGGATTCTTGGGATATATCCCCGAGATGACACTGGATTTTGGGGCATATTCCAATTTTCCCATGATGTAAAGACACAATAAAAGAAAATCTATATATATACTAGGGCTTAACCCGTGCCGTAACGGCACGGGCCTTCTCTTTTTTTCTTGCCAATTTTTTTCGATAAGTAGAGATTAAACTGTTTGTTTCCCTTCTAATATTTCTTTTCCAAATCATGATCCCACGTATTGTCCCTTACCTAAAATGTCTCACATCTATAAGTGTTTTCACCAATTGACATATGTTACATATGTGTCTCTCTTTGCCACCCATGATTTGAGGCTTTAAATAACATATTCACTTTTTTATTTCAATTGCTAAAGTTGAGTTTAGCCCCAAAAATCATAATTCAAATAAACATGATACTAATCAGTTCCAAAAAATCGGAGTAGAATGATACCAACAACCTCATTCTTTAGGTTATTGTTCATCTAAGGTTGTCCATGGTCGACCAGTATCATCAGACTGATTCTAACATAGTTAAATGACTGGTAAGACAATCGATACTGTCTCTTAAGCGTATCAACCGGGATATCAGACCAAGATGGAACCAAGAATATTGCAGTTGATCCGTACCATCCGGTAACAATGGAAGCTCCCCCATCAGCTGATTCTTCGTATTAAACGCGTTCACCATTATTTGAAATTTTGTCTCTTAATTCATGATATGAATGCCGCCTGCACTCTGGCTTGGGATTGAACCTGTGGAGAAATTGAAATCAAATTTAAGTCCATGATGTACAACAAAAACACTTTAAAAGCTGGATGCACTGCTGTGGTTATTAAGTTAAATAGGGTACTGATGGTTTTAGAAGGCTAGGTCAAGGTTCTATTTTAATTAAGGAATTATATCTCAACCAAGTTAAACTACCCATGGAACTATGAAAAGTAAGAGTTATATCGATCATTGCAGGCAAGAAATATATGTATACTTAGGGTGGATAAAAGAAAAGAGATATTGAAGCTGAGAACTATAAACAACCATGACGATAAAAAAAAATCAGCCGAAAAATAAGCTATAGAAAGTGAGTCACAAATTAGCCAGGTTAAAATTTAACATGGCACCAAAAAATCAACTACATGCCAAACAAATATATAAAATTTAAATTGAATTGAGTGTAATGTAGTGCCATACTGTGTGAGACTTTAACATTAATTGTTGTTACCACAAAATGGATTCCATTTTGACGCTTAGATAACTCAATTATTTTTGAATACCTAGCATAGCCTTCGAGAAATGGATCTAAAGAAGAAAGGCAACATTTTCCAGCTTAGCTTGTTGGAGTTTGGTTCTTTTCTATATTTTGTAAACTCAAGAACAAAAATGAAGTCAAAGATTGGTTTTGCTTGGATATCTGCAAACTGCGTATCTTTGTTAGCGTCGTTTTTTCTCAATTTAAAATAACTACTTATATCGATATCTGCAATGTGCAAACTGTCTGTCTTGCAAACGAACTTTTGTCACCTATAATGCTTTTATTGAAGTGTTGAAAGTATTGCTCATGTCACCAAAAAAGGCTACCCCGAGTAACGTACGAAAACATTTGAAACATACAATGTGTTTGGTATAATTACCTGTCGTAGGACTTTCGACTTCCTCCTATGAAGAGTTCCAACATTACATCTCCACATTGTTCTCAATTCAAATTCAGTAGAAGTATAACCTTTAAGGCTTTAGCTGAGAGTTGCTCTAGTAACCGAAAAATCAATAAACTATATCAGAATTCAAGATATTTTTTTTTAATAAACATAAAAGCAGCAAAAACCCCAATTTTTAAAAAGAAAAAACAAAACCAATGTTATATATTATTACTGTATCATTAAGTTTTTTCAATGAAATAAACATCCCGAATATGCACCACACCAGACAAAAAATCCTAGGCTCGAATCTCTACTCAACAAATGGATGTTACCCGTTTTCCTCTGAAAAAAGTATCAAATGAAGGAGGCGTTTTTGGAATTCATTATCACAACAATGAAACGACACACGCATATTAAGGAGGCGGCGTGCTTCTACTTCAAATATGGATTGTTTGATAATGTCTCAATCGCTGTCCAAACATATAATATGAGAACCCATTCTACTCACCTTTGAGGTATCTCAAGTTCTTCACAATCCCTGGTCCTTTTATAGTCTTGATCTTTATACAATAATGGGGTTATTCGCTTCATAAAAAGATTTAAGCCCATGATTGGTTAATCTGTAAAGTGAAAAATTCTATATTGTCCGTTCATAGAAAAAAACAAAGTTCAACCAATATTTTCGTTACCAATGCTTTGGTCACGGCCTTGATAACTTTTATGCTCAAATCTTATTATCCAGTTCTTATGTGTTATAAAATTATGACTCAGAGTAATTGACATGTTGTTGCTTGCATTTGCATGTAATGTAAAATCCTGTAAGCAAGCATAATGTACATTAAAATAAGAAGTTGCAAGCTTGAAAGCAGTCAGATGAATTAATATCAAGGCTAAGCAATGTACCCAAAGTCCTCATGTCTCAATCACTCATACTACCACAGTCTCACCCACAAACATTCACCATTATCAAAGATTCAAACACCACAACAGCATTCCAAATATGGGCTGATTAAAAACCAAAAAAATGACTGATTTTCTTCATACATACGCTTTTAAAAGTTTTGCAAGTTCGAAAAACCCATACTCGATTAGTCCTTTTTTAACCAATATAAGAAAACTTGGCACAGTTCAAGTAAACATTCAATAATTCCTTGTGCAAAATCTTAAATTACCCCAAACTGAAAGGTGCTTAACATATTAAAAACCAAAAAAATGCCTGATTTTCTTTATACATACGCTTTTAAAAGTTCTGCAAGTTCGAAAAACCCATACTTGATTAGTCCTTTTTTAACCAAGATAAGAAAACTTGGCACAGTTCAAGTAAATATTCAATAATTCCTTGTGCAAAATCTTAAATTACCCCAAACTGAAAGGTGCTTAACATAGGTACAACAACGTTGAACACGCTCCTTTATTAGTATTTCGACCGCAATAAACTGCATACTTTTTTTTGAGCTAAAAGTTTCCTTCTGGAATAGGCCATCACCAGATTTGGAACATCATATGGATGGGATACCATCTATATCTCTTAAAATGACAACATTAGCATGGTTACCAAAATCAACGGGAGCTAGTCATCCTATTGCAGTTTCACCAAAATCAGTAATGATAAGAGAGTGGAAGATTACTTTGAAACTCTCCATCATTACTATTGCAATGAGCTTCAATCTGCAAGATAAAGATGTTTAGAGACATTAGATTAACAATGAACACTACTTTGTAGAAATATGCTTTAAAACTGGACACACAAAACGCAATCATGCAACACCTTAATCAACACATAGTTTTACCCTATAATCAGTGAAAGGGAAAAATACAAAAAATAATCAGTATAGATACAAACAAATAAAACGATATTAAGAATCCGGTCTTTAAATCAAAAGTGAAATATAGTACTGATTGATTTTCAAAAAAACCCTAAATATGAAACCCTAACTTCTAAGAAGACTAAAAGCAAGAAAAATAGAACAAAGTTAATGGTTTTTATAAATCTAATCTAAACGAATTTGTTTAAACTCCAGATTCAATCTCTTGTTAAGACATAGCTTTTCTTCATTGGTCTTTCCATCTCCAGTAGAGGTAAATTAAAGTGCTCTAAGAAATAATCCTTCATAGTCCAAAATACTGATTTTTTTTGTTTTGTTTTGGAATTGGAACCGATGAAACAAATAGTTTCTCCTCTTATTTCTCCATCTACCTCTCGAAACATCACCGCATGCGTGTGAGCGATCACCCCTCATTTTAGTCAATTATTTCCATAGAAATTGAAGAGCCTTAATTCCCAATTCTTGATGAACATTAAATGTCCCAACACTATCGCACTTATTCCTCTCTATGCTACATATAGTGTAAATCTGGACCGCCACATACAAAGCGACAGTAGTCAGATAAAACAGACCTAACGCGTTATTCATCATTTCAAAGTGTTGGCTAGCAAGAAAGAACTCAAAAAACCTCCGACGATGGTGTACATTAGGAAAAACAAAAGAATTCAAGCAGTGAACCTTAGGAAGTATACAACAGCAAAATCAAGTATCAACCCATGCATACTCGAGAGAAAACCGAATTAGTAGAAACTTTATTTCTTCTGCCCTACAAATAGCTGAATTTCCACCCAAAAAGACTAATCTATAAAAAATAAAAACAGATTAATCCATTCTTTTTGAGAAAACCCACCCAACAACAGTAAAACAAATGGTTGAGTGAAGATAAAAAAAAAGAAAAAATGATAGAGGGGAAACAGACGTACCTCTATATTTAATAGGTAAACCACCACTTAATATGAGGTGGAAAATACAGAGGTTTTAAGCAGTAAACCGCCACTTACAAAGCCACCTAGAATGACCTTATATAGGTTGCACCTTTTCATTCTTTCAATTCCAAGACAATTCATGGTTGGAAAATGAAACGGTTGATATTAATCATACAAAACATGAATGGGGATTGAAAGCACCACATTTATAACACTAAGGCAGATAGAAGGCGCGCAGTTCTTTTCGTTGAAGTTAAGAAGATTGTAACTGTAGATTTCAAAAGGCAAATAAATATAAATTAAGAACCTGAAACGTTGATTCGCGAGGAAGCAATCAGGTTTAAATTGATATGCCCAAGCAATTAGGTCAAAATTAGGAGCACCATGGAAGAACCTTAAAAACAAATTATTAGATTAATCAAAATTTTACACTGAGAATGAATCAAAGTTGTGATCTTAGGGTAATCAAAGATGTAATACTGACAGTCCTTTTCTCAATCGGGACATCTGGATTCACAAACCATATTTTATTTTAAAAATTAACCAAAATTTTATATAAATAACGAATCCAAATTTGATTCTTTGGGGAATCGTAGAACTAATACTAATACTCACAAAATCATACCTATAATTTTTTTTTGGTTCCAAAAAAATCTGCAATTGATATTCCTTGTAACCAAATCAAATTTTGAAATCACTGAGAGCATCCCGTTGATTAACATGATGACCAAAATAATCCCAAAAAAGAAACCACATGTTCCATTTCTGACGATTACAAGGAAGAAGTGTAAGCGATTGAACATCGGTTTTATCAGCAGCGGGAGAATTTGGGTCTGAGATACGGAGAGAATAATGAGGCGTATTTACGATTTCTCGTTCCTAAACATAAAAGAAATCCACACGTGCGAGATGTAAGGGGTGGTCAGAGGTACCACAACCCTTGATTTATCTTTGTGTGAACAAATCCTGACCACCACTAACAAAGGCCAACTTGTCCAAACCTTGTTTTATACTAATGATTACTCGCTAACACAATGTCAATTACATTGATATCATAAGTCTACAGAAAGATATGAATATTATTACTTCCAAAACCCAATGAAGATTACCCTTTTAAAAGTATGTATTCAGGGTTCGCATACTCCTAAAGTTGCTTGAAAGGCGAATCACAGCTTTTTGTATCCTTTAGCTGACTTAATTGTTCTCGTAAGTTCTTCCCCTAATTCTTTCAATGGTACCAAAGTGTTCTTGTGCGGGAATACTTGATAAACCAGTTCCTTAAAATCAACAAGCCTTTTCGAGGTTGAAGCTTTTGTGTCGTAAAGGTTGACATAGTCCTCAAATTTAGAGTAAGTTATAACAACACCACTCTTCATAACAGCTAATAATTCGTTTTTATCAACCCTCAACTCTTTACTCCATCCCAATGACTTATGTTCCTCTCCTTCTTTGTTGTGGTGATTATCATTCTTTTCTTTCAATATCTATATGTCACAACAATCATTAATATCAATATACAAAAACCCATCCAAAACCCCTATGGCATGGTTTAGCAATTTAGTGTTTGGTGGCAAAGGAGGAGGTGCAAGATGTTGGTAGAACTTTTCCTCGATCAAATCGAAGGTCACGATCTCCCTACCAATCCAATAAATAGATCCATTGGCAAACTTGCCATGTTCGTATCCAATACCACGTGCAAGGCTGAATTCAGGATCGAACTTTCCAAGGTCTCTCCATCCATTTCCACTGCCTAATGTGTATATGTGAACTTCTACATACTTGGTTGATAACAACACATATATTCCTACAACTTTGTACTCATTTGTTAAAGAAACGTATCCAAATCCGAACGACCAAAAATCATCATCATCGGTATTCTTCCTGATTTGAGGAAGCTGGACATATTGTTTGGTGAAAGGGTTGCATATAGAAACAGGTCTATCAGGTTCATCCTCCTAAACAATACAGATCAAACCATTACACGAGCCAACAAAGTTATCCTCGGGATTTTTTGTAGAAATAATCTTTCTAATTCTCTTAGTGGGTGTCGTTAACTCTTGATTCTGATTGTATTCAAAATAGTAAAATAGTTGATTTTTCAGTTATAGCAAGAAAATCCAACGTACCAGAATCATTAGAAGGATGATTAAGATGATGATGGCAGTGCATCTGATTGAATGATGAATCATGAGAAACAATATTTCTCCAAGATGTGCATACTAGTTTGCAATCAAGAGCCGATTCAGCTGGTATACGAGTTAATATCTCTAATGTAATCTCGTATGGTAGAAACTTGAAATATTCCATGAAAATCTTATACAGGGGAAACATGAACTTTGTCAGGGTTTATGGATGGAAAATGGGGTTTTATTTTGGGGAAAGAGTTAGGGTTTATGGCTGAATGATGAAGCAAGTTCCTACTGCCAAGGCCAACTAACCCAAACCTAAGGCCCGCAATCTCCGAGCTCCACTAACCCGAAGCCTGTAAAGCCAAAGACTATCGGTCAGCCCTATGATGCCACGAAACATGTGGTTTCCAGCTTTGTTATTTTGTTTCCGATTTTATTAGATGAAGAACTTTTATTCGGAGAACCTTATTTCTGACATACCATTTGTTACTATAGAGTACTTGCTTCCAGCTCGCGTCTCTTTAAGCATATTGTCCCTATCAGATTCGTGCATCTCATACTAGTTTTGCACCTTTTTGCGTTGGCAAGTAACTAGGTAAGATGCCTTGAATTGGTAGTAAATCCTATAGACCGAATGTCCAGAACATAACTGTTCCGTCTTCTGCATTTTTATTAATGTTGATCAGGTTCACGCTCCTTGCAGCTGCCGACCTTGACCTACAATCTGCGGTTATAGCAGCAGAAGTTTTAAACTGATAATTTGAACGGTACTATGATCTCCATCAAGAGAGATAAATGTTGGATATTTGATTGATTCTTTAAAAATTACATTAACTAACAATAAACCATCATCGGTTAAATCCTCCATCTTTTTGACTAGATAACTCCTTCCAACAACTTGCCTGGCGTGAATTGGATAGGCCAACTAGTAAATGCGACCATATTTTTGGTCACCAGATTCACAGATGATCTTATATGCCAAGTGCCTTAACTTCTATTCTCAAGTTGGGGTTCATCTCAAGTCGTAGAGGTACTTAAGACTTAATTAAGATAATATCTATATGTACTTCATGGCGAGTTCTTGCCACATAGTACCATGCCACATTTTTTGACATTAGTAGCGGAGCCACATCCGTACAAGTTGTGAGTGGCCATGGTCACCCCAAAATTTACGATATTATACAGAGATATAGATAAATTTGATCAATATTGTCAAAAGTTGTACTATATGTCCCCTCCATGAAATTTAAGGAAGATATTTTCCATTTTAAAATGGGCTTTTTTATAAAGTACCCTACTTTTGACATTATACTAAAAAAATGCCCCCGTTTTTTTAAAACTTTCTAAAATGCCCCTGGTTTGACCGTTTCATACAAAAAACGGTAAACGGCAGTTAACTGCTGTTATCGCTTACGTGGCATCATAATAAAAGTCAATAATGCCCTTTGGGCTAAATAGAGCTGAATCTACTTGAATCGCCGGCTAGAAAGGCCGATCCGAGTCGAGTCAATAATAGACACGTGTCATCCATCTAACCACCACAGTACAAGAAAAATCAACGGCCCATAATAAGATCTAATCTCCCAACGGTCTTATTTCCAATTCCATCTTCTTCAACCTGTATATATACAGATTATCTTCCATATGTTTCTGCAACTCAAAAAAATTCAGTATAAGCTAAGAAATCTCAGAAACAAGGGAAAACAATGAATATGGGAGGTGCAAAAGACTCTCCAGGTAGTAGTAGTAGCAGCAAAAGCAGCAATAACAACAACAATAAGGTGAAAGTGAAAATCAGTCATTGTGCTATGTGTGAACAAGGTAATCATGACACAAAAGTTTGTCCTTGGCTATATTCCAGGTGCAAGCATGTTCCCTGTAATGGTGTAAGAGCATTGCTTCAATCTACAACAAATGAAAACTATGGGAAAATGTTCTTAAAGTGCACAATACCAACCTGCAATTATTTTGAATGGTTTGAAGATGCTACTAACCATTGAAAATCTAAGTTGGTGTTGTTACCTTCAGATAGAAGCTGCCAAGCTTGTGGAGAAGATGATCACTACTTTGAAAGTTGTCCATTGCACCATCAACTTTGCTTCTCAAATACCTGCAATTCCAGAATGAACCTGAAGATATGCCAAAATCAACACAACAAGGGATTAGCTTACCTTACCTGCCAAAACCAAAATTGTGATGCTTTTACATGGGCTACAGATGTTATCTTCCTTGCTGCAAAGGAGAGAGTTAGAGATTCAACACAACAAATGATTGATTTAGTTACAAAATTAGGAAAAGGTCTTAAAATGTAACCATGCTTCATTTCATATGTAATAGTACTATTTCATACATAAAGATGTTCCAAAATAACACTATTGTCCAAAAAATCTCATGTTCCAAAATAACATTATTGTTAAAAGTACTGTAAACCACATAGTGGATTCACTTATTTTTCTGACACTTGTTCTGCTTCTTTGAAGTTGTAAAAGCTTTAGTAGGAGCTGCCTTAGCTTTAGAAGAAGATGCAGCTTTAGAAGAAGATGGTTGAGATGATTGCTTCTTCTTAGGAGCAGGTCTGTCAAAGAATGTGAAGGTAGCAACATCTACTTGGGTTCTTTGCCTCTTAGCTTTTGGATTCTTGCCAACATCACCACCTTTACATGTAGTTTTGTTATGACCAGTTGATTTACATCTTGAACATGAGTATACCTTTGTAGGTACTTTAGGCTCATCCCATGATCTCCTCCTCTTAACTCTAGGCCTTCCAGACTGCCTAATATTGATAGAAGATTCCAATTCAACCTTTTCATGTTCATCCAACTACAAAAATAACAGTGAGTTACAATAACATTTAAGAAGTTTTTGTTGACATCATACAAAACAATAACAAGGCAGTGAGTTACAAAAATAACAGTGAGTTACCTCTTTCCAATCTTATTGAGGAGGAAATGGAAACACAACTTCAGCATATGTGGCTCTATATGCATCAACTGAGTAATAATGAGAGCAACACCTGAAAAAAAAATAAATAATAATAACAAGGCAGTTATTGTTGACATCATACAAACTTAGTAAACCTAAGATGAAAAACAAAAATTCTGATAAAGTATATACTTACTTTACCCAATCAGGTCTGAATGGATTCAAACAACAAACAACATGTTGACAAACAAACCTTCTTAGTTTCCATTGTAGACAACTGCAATGCTGTTCTTCCAAGTTCACAATGAAAACTGCTTTGCTACCCTCATTTATAACTTCATACAATTTACCACTCACACATGGGTTAACTTTAAAAGCACCAACCAACTTACATAATTTACCAATAAGTTTCATAGCAGTAGGAACCAATCCATTTGGATTCCACTTTGCACTTTCCTTTCTTCTTTTGTGAAACAAACTCATAACCAAATGATTATAAAGAATTCCTAGTCTACATATTGGTTTGTCCCTAAGGTATTTTGCCATGGAATTAAAGGACTCACTAAAGTTGTTATTTAGGTGTTCACACTTACTAGTGTCATCAAAAAAGGCCCTAGACCATGACTCAAAACCAGCTTTTCTAAGGTACTCCACAACAGCAGGATTTTCCTTCTCCATATCTTCCATATGTTTCTGCATACAACAAACAGAAACCATAAACAAATTAGCAAGTTATACAATCTATAAAATCCATAAACATATCAACAGTAAGAAATGTTCTTGAGATGTTACATAAAAATGTTTTTTCTTGTAGCATTTGGCTGCATTCCACAATAAGCTATACAACTTTTGTCCCTTAAAGTGCTGCTTGAAATTCTGATACAAGTGCCTGAAACAACAAAAACTTATAAATAGCTAGCACACTCTAACAAAATTAATTATCAAAGCAAAAAAAAAATTAATTATCAAAGCAAAACAAAAATTCTGATAAAGTATATACTCACCTCCAACAATATATGTGATGTGAGCCTGGGAACACTAATGGAACAGCTTCAAGTAGCCCTTTTTGCCTATCTGAAATGAATGTCAATGGCTGTTCATGGCTTAAGAGTAATGGCTTCAAGTCAGTGAGGAAAATTACCCAATTCTCAATTGTTTCAGCAGGAAAAACACCAATTCCTAATGTGACTAAACCATTTTGACCATTTAACCTAGTTGCAGCCATCAACACACCACCACACTTACCATTTAGATGACAAGCATATAAACCAACAACTCTCCTACACCCTTTCTTCCAACCTTTGATAGCTCCATCAAAGCTTATTGTCATTGACTCAAAAGCCATGTCATCCTTACAATATGAGAAACATGCAACTGAATTCTTGTTGGAGTCACACACCATCTTACAAAACTTAGGAACTAGTTTGTAGCTCTCTTAATAACTCCCATACTTATCTTCCATCACTATGTTCCTAGCCTTCCATGCAGTATGATAAGTAATATCAATAAGATGAGAAGCCTTGAAATCCTCTTGAATTTGTCTTGGTTTTGGAATTACTTTTCCAGAGCCATTCTTCAACTGTTCTTATATAACTTCTGCTACTAATGGAGGGTCTGCAGATCTGTTTGGAATCTTGTCTTCTACAATCTTTCCCTTGCAAGTATGGGTTAAGTTCACTTGCCTAACCTTAAATGTAGACTGATTTGGTAGAGCTGAAGCAAACACAAACCACTCACACTCAACCTTTCCACTATGGTCAAATCTATTTTCACACCAAACCCTAAGTCTTTTTGTGTCACTCTTTGTAGCCTTAAATTCACATTCATGTTTTACACAAAATAGCTTAAGATGTCTTTTAAATGCTTCTTTATCAAGAAAGGTAGTACCTACTATCATTTCTGAAGGATCTAGTGGTTTAACTAAATCTGAGTCATCAAACAACTCACCAGGTTCATCCTCAAAATCTGAGTTATCTTTGTGGAAATCCTTGTAATACTGTGGGTCTTCTTCACCCTCTTTACCTAAACAAATACAGAACAAAAAGCTCTAGTTAGTTATACACATTTATCATACATATAAACAATAATATGCTACAACCATAAAAGCAAAAACATTAAAGTGTCATGTCAGTCTTGTACCTTGGTCATTTACTTCTGCACCATCATCACTTGCACCATCATTATCTGCATAAGAATAACTTGAATCAGTTAGTACAACAATAACTAATGGATTAGTAATATTAAATGCACAAAAGTACAAAACAGTACCTTCAACTGCATTTTCACTTTCATCATCACTTGAGTCTTCATTGTCTTCATCACTATTATAAGCAGATGCATCTTCAGGATCTTCTACAGGATGACATTCATCCAATTCTTTATTTTCAAGTTGAATTACAGCCTCATCTAGTTGTTTTTCTTTCATTTTCTTCAACCAATATTCATCATCAAAAACATCATCATCAAATAAAAGTGGTTCCCCATCTACTTGAATTGGTGTACTACTTGATCCTTGTCTCAAATTATCACCAACCACACTTGCTTGAGTTGGTTGTGAACTGCCCTGCCCAAACAAATTCCTAGCAGTGGCACCAGCTACACTTTTTTTCTTCTCACCTCCAAGTCTTGGGCTTCTTCTCACTTCACTAGGTGACTTTGACACTGTCTTCTTAGGTGTGACCTCCCATTCTGGATTTTTAATCTTCACTACCAACTGAATGCAACCATTGGCATTTACCACAACATTGTCCCAAAACCAAAAAAAGGATTGATCATTCTTCATTGTCCATGTATGTCCATGTTTAGATATCCACATTAAAACAACTTCATCTATGTCTTCCAAACACAATCTCTTGTGAACCATTTGCTGAAACATCCTCAAATTGATCTTATCTCTCTGTAACTTCTTGAAAGAAAACTGAATCTTACTGTCAGTACAATAGCAACTTATGTCTCTAACCAACTTGCCTTTTCCCTTCTCAATGTTGCTACTGAAATATATAGAAATACCAATTTTTTTTTAAAAGGCATTCATACAGACCAAATACTAAATACATACTCAATACAAATCCAAATACAGAACCAATACACATAAAAATACATACAGAAATTCTAACTAAATTAAAAAATTAATTTGACAATAAAGTAAAAGTGTTTCATTAGATTCAATTGAAGATTCTTCACATCATCATTTGTATTCGAGTTTAAGTGACACACAAAAACAAAAAGAAGATTCCCTTTGTTTTTCACAGACAAAAACAAAAGAAACATATTAAAAATGATGATAAAGTGAGGGTTTCAAAAAATAAAGTCATGGGTATCACTTTATATTGATCAAAAAAGCTTCCTAATGATTTGATTGATTCATGTAACTACAGATCTAACAAAATCGAAAGTTAGGGTTTCGAAATCTCTTACCTGGACATCACCTTTTCCTTTCCAGTGGTCGCCATCGATGAAACCATTCAACTTAATCTTCAAAACACTAATCAATCAACCCAGAAACATCTACCGATTTAACTAAGATCGAATCGCCTCTTTTTTTGTCTGAGACAGAAGAGGAAGAGAAGAAGAAGAAGAGAAGAAGAAAGAGAGTGTCGGTGAGATATTTTTCGCTTTTAAGGAAAAGTGATGGGTTTATGGTAATTTGACCCGTTTTTTTGACTTGGTAGACGACCATAGACTCGATTAGGCGGGCCCAAGGGGTGAAAGTAAACGGTTGGAGCATTTTAGAAAGTTTTAAAAAAACGGGGGCATTAATTTTATGGGGTTAAAAAAACGGGAGTACTTTATCAATTGTCCCTTTTAAAATTGCAATACGTTGTACATTTGAAACTATTCCAGCAACAGATCAGATAATCATCAGTTGTCCTGAAGAAAAACAAATAAACTGCACAATAACATCTATTTTATTACTATGATCGGACAAAAAAGAATTTAGGAAAGCAGAAGTTGACATCAGAAGTTGGCCAAACATATGCCGAGCTTGAACCTGATGAGAAGCTATAAAATCAGAACATTTATTGAAAATCTAATGCCCGTTAGGAAAAGCAAAGTAGGATTTAGGAAAGCAAAAGTTCATATATATTCTTATTTCGATCGATTACCATTGCGTAGACCTACCTCATTACTTGTGCACTGATATAAATTTCTTTGGCTTATGATATTTTATAGTTTTTTTCTTTCTTTTTGACCTAAGGATATCTTATAGTTGATTCACTTTCAGCGTCTATTTATTTATACTTTGGCAAGGTAGATTAGGAATGCATTGTGACTTGAGAGTACGTATAAATCGTTTGGAAATGTTTAATTGTTTATAGTGTTGATTTTATTTCATGGATTAATTATCTCAGGGAAACTAATTCCATTTTGGTTTTACATTCGGTATCATGTTTTTTTTCAAATGGATAAGCCTGAACTGGTTTCTAGCGTCATTGACCAGATTCTGCAAAGTCGCAACTCGAAAGCATAGGGACATTGCAAAAGAGATAAAGGTACAACAACAGTTTTTCCTTGCTATGGGTATTATCTATTTGAAGTTTTGAACTACCTGTACCGCCTATTTGAACTACACCAAAGGTTTTAAATCAAACAAACACCTTCATCTTTTGTTTTGTTTTCTTCTGCAAGATATCCAATGAGAAGATTACTATTCTTCAGACAAACAGAACCCATGAATTTTACTACCATAATTTTCCGATATCATGTGACGCATCCTAGCTAGGATCATGATTCATGAGATACATATATAAATTGATATGGCTACTCCCTCCGATCCTTGAACTTGAAGTATACGTTTTGTAAGGGTGCGTATAAACTTAATATGTATAAGTCCTCTTTTATGTTAACATAGCGAATTATTGGTACTAGAGTCTACTGTTGTTCATCAGTGTCATCTGTCAAGTATAATGATAGGTGCAAGTGGTAGTTTAAAGATGGAGACAATAAGGAAAACTTTAAAGAACAATTCACTGTGTACATATATGAGGATCCAGGACATGTCAAATATCTCTCACCATCTCCAACTCTCTTTCTCAAATTCTTTCTTAATTTGATTCAAGCTATAGTAGACTATACATCTTTTCTTTCTTCCTGCGCTAAAAGTTGAATGCCCGGTTTAATTCTTTTCTCTTGTTTTTAGTTAGAACACAAATATTCTATTAAAATAAGTTTTCTGTTCTGTAGACGTTCAGAAGAAGCACAGTCCCCTTAATTAGCCGTCGATAAAAGAAGATACGGCAATGTCGACTGGACGTTTAATATGTGGTGGCTAATTAAAGCCAAAAGCGAGAGAGACATCATTCGAAGAAATCCCCAGAGATTTCATGGTTGATTAGAAAGACGGAAAGCTGTTTATATTTACAAAACTTGTCCTAGTGAACTTTCTTCATCCTCTCTCATTCTTTTTGCTTAAGGTGTAGGGTCATCACTGAAAAGATTGATTTGATTGATAACGAAAGAAAAACTGTTAGGGGGACTGATTCTCAGAGACACAAATCGAAAAACCTAAAAGAGAAAAAAAACTTGTTTCAAACTTGACTCACTGACTGAATTAAAACCCCATACGCCATACTTATTGCTCTCTACCAGCTGCTGCTACTTGTTTCCTATGGGGCCATTCTGCTCTTGTTTCCCCCCAAGTATTCCAAAATTAATATATATCTATATATCACGAATTGGCCCCCACCCAGCTAAGATTTGTTCTTTGATCATCATCATTAAATCAAGGAAGAAAAAACTAAGGAGTAAGGACAAGTTAAGATTTTTTTAAAGATATGTTTTGTGCGTGAATCCCTATGAGGAGGTAAATATGGGAATTGTTTGTCACTTGTTTTTACTGGTGGTAGCAGGGGTCAGGCTGTGGAAGGTAAGTAACATATGTTAGGATTTCAGAGCTGCTGCTAAAATGGAACAGCCGCCACCAAAATATTTAACAGAATTACTACTCTCAGGGCTCAAAAAATCCCTATATGGAAGAAATTAGATTGCAGTAAATTTAGTGGTATGGCAGAGATGGACTGTATAGGTTGGTTCTTTTAAGTTTTACCTGTATTTTTTGTTCTTTGTTAGTTTCTGACACAAGGAAATAAATCACCTACAGTAAACCCTAAAGTTACAACTTTGAATACAGTGGATGGATGATATCTTATGGTGAGGGTTCCTCCCTACGTGAAGAGTACTGGACCCTTGTAACTGTCTTCTCTTCTGCTAGCTGCTAGTTGATGCATGGTGAGAAAACGACTTTGTCTGGGAGATAGAGAAGGTGGGGGAAGCGACAGAGATTGAGATAGATATCTCTACAGCGGAAACAAAAGAAGATGAGATATCATGAGGGCTTTTATTTAATGATCTGAAAACCTGTGAGGTGAAAACTGCTGGATCGGTGTGAGTATATATTTAGGAAAAACGAATGTGAATGAGAGATTATGAGACGATGACTAGCTAGTGGTAGTTTAAAGATGGAGACAATAAGGGAAGCTCTAAAGAACAATTCACTATACATATAAGAGGGGATCCATGACAGCTCAAATCTCTCTCTCACCCTCACTGACTCGCTTTCCCAAATTCTTTCTTCATTTGCTTTATTAAATGATTCAAGCCATAGTAGACTACGTGTTTTCTTTCTTCCTGCGGCAAAAGTTGAATGCCCAGTTTAATTCTTTTCTCTTTTTTAGGTAGAACACAACTCTAAAGATACTGTGTTACTTTACCACTTCCAGCCTAAACAAATGCATATATATGCACGTTACATATGCTTTCATAATCACAAATATGTATAACATATATGTGTGAATGCATGCCCGAGCCTGAGACTGAGAGTGGATCCAAGTAGCCAAACTTTTAGTAACATATATACCCATGTGCTAGTCGTAGCTAGTACTCCATGTTTTTGGTGCTAATAATCATGTGGTCAAGTGAGATGTATAGCGCCAACCATCAAGTAGTCTGATGGTTGGTATGCTCCCTCCCACTGCGGAGGTAGGGGTTCGAACCCCGTAATTGCCATAAATAACTCCTTATAAGGAGTTAAGGATGTAGCCCAACACCACTCTTCAACAAAAAAAAAATTATAACAAAGAAAAAAAAAAAAAAAAAAGTGAGATGTGTAGTAAAGTCCCAGTAATATGGTAATACACGCCGAGTAGCCGACACCACCAATTTTACAAACCATCTAAAGTCAGAGTGAGAGAAAAGAGTGGGTTCCACAATTTTGAATGAATGTTGGAGTAGGTGATATACAAAATGCATGCCATTAATAATTCACAGTACTACTAGGCTACTAGCTAGCTAGTTAATTCACATGGAAGAAAAAGACAGTGGAGAAGAAGAAGCTAGCTCTTTCTGTGGATACTATTACAAAGGGAACATGCATCTCAATGCTTACTATTTCAGATAGTGAAGCAACTGTACTGAATTAATATGGCTGTGAACATAGTATAAATTATATTTCTCAGCAAGCCATACACACACATACATATTAGTAAAAGATCATGCTTGAAAAAAAAAAACAAAAAAAAAAAAGTAAAAGATAATATGAAAATCAAAGAAGCCAACAAGTTAACAGTTGCCAGTATCAGTGTAGACAAGAAAGAAGGAAATCACAGGAAAGGTATTTCATTATCTGCATCTCTGGGTATTCGAACTTACAACCATGCAAGCACTCAATTTTCCTCCACAGTAGTAATTGTAAGTAATACTCTTATGTGTACATATATACAAGCAGGGCATTGTGTTTGTATCTTGATTGTTCATGCTTTATAAACTTCCTCCCTTTTTAATAAATTCCTTCTACCGATCAAAATAAATAAATATAAGCACTGTAATATTTTCCTTTCTGCTAATTCCGATAGAGAGACTTTCTACAGATCCTACGACATGCAGTTGTGACTCGTTAAACCTGCATATGTTAAGCTACTGGTCTGATAGAATAGATGGCAACCAGAAAAATGTATTTTGGAAATAAATAAAGAACCAATTTAACAATTTCTCCTTCCGTGTTGTCTTAATCCCAATATGTTAAATATGAAGAGTTGTAAATAGCGTACGAGTGCATAACAAAACACTAAACATGCGCATCAAGTTATCACATTGCAAATCTATTTATGTGCATCTCTATAACAGCATGTTCGTTTCAAGGAATACAATTCCTAGGGAATGCACCCAATTTCTTGAAGCGAACGGTGCAAATGAACTTTTTGTAATCAAGAATTTTGATTCCTAGTAATCCAATTCCCTCCAAAATAATAGAATTTCATTGTATTGGTCCAATAGTGCAATGGAATTAGATTCCGGGGTAAAAACAAAGATAATTGAATTACCTCAACCGAACATGAATTTTTAAGATTAGAATGCGCATTTCTTGGTATCCAATTCCAGGAATTGGATTACCCCATAATTAAATTCTTAGGTTTCCAATTCTCTCAACCGAACGGGCCGTAAAGGTTTGTGTTCCCATGATCGCACCAGTCAAATATAAAAATGGTATACACTTATACTTCATGCTATAGAATGATATATAAGCACACAGCAAGCTGTCACTAGAGAAAAAAAAATAAATCAGAACACAACTAATACTAGTAAATTGAGATTCTTATACTTCATATACTATAGAATGATAAATAAGCACGCAGCAAGTGGTGTCACTAGACTAGAGAAAATAACTACAACACAACTAATAGTAAATTAAGGCAGTTTTATGGATGGGTAGAATCCATCAAATATTGGGATCTTAGTCAAATAACCTACGGGTGAACTCTACATACCAACGGGAAGAATATCCGCTGATATAATACAAAGGAAATTACCACAGGCAGGGTATGACTAATACACTCCATGGACATAGGTCAAGTTTCTAGAATCTGTAGCCCTTTATCATTTATAAGTATAACAAAAAAGCATTGACATAGTTTTGGTTAAGAATCAGTATGACTAATACATTACCACAAAGCATTACCACAGGCAGGGTATGACTAATACACTCCATGGACATAGGTCAAGTTTCTAGAATCTGTAGCCCTTTATCATTTATAAGTATAACAAAAAAGCATTGACATAGTTTTGGTTAAGAATCAGTACCCCTTTATCATTCAAAAGAATAACAAAAGCATAGACATATTTTTTGTTAAGAATATATAGTCTATATGAGAGCTAGGACTAAACCAAACATAGGCTTTACATAAGAGAATTAATCCTCTCTAAAGTTGATACTAAAAAAATTAAACAGAATTTGATTTTACGAATGAATATTATAAAGAACATAAGCATATTTTGAAGTCAAACACTTAATTAACCCACTTGCCATGAGCTTCATGACCCAATCTAATATTCAAGAACTGATGCTCTAGCTATAAATATTGAAGTACTCCATGTTGCAGATAGAATTATATAATACTACTCCTAATTCAACCTTAAAGCATTAACACAGACAGTTCATCACATAATAATTAACATATTCTACTAGGTTTTCTAACAATTCACGAAATACGACAACCCTAGATGCATTTTGAGTCTGCTTCATTCTCAAGATATCCCAATTTCTTAAATATTATATCTCACATGTCTGCTCCTCCTCCTCCAACACCACCACCACCTCCTCTTTCATGGATGTTTCCTGAGGGACCATCAAGCCATAAAGGAGGAAAAGGAAGAAGCAAACCTGAAGTATTATGATAGAAAGAACCTCCATCAGTTTCCATCCTAACATTAATTGGCCTTTGCTGAGGGTTGGTGACCATTGGGGGAATGTTAGTTGTCCCAGATTGTAGTGTCGTGTTTAGAGTTGTCGGTATTTCATTGCAGGCATAGCGGATAAGATCAGCATTCGCAGCATCAAGTTCCTTTTGGAGTCTATGAACCTCTCTTTGAAGAAACGAGATAGCCCCCACACAACCGTACACCGGATCCTTAACCCGGGCCTCGGCTTCATAAGCAAGAGAGTTCACTGCATCTTCTCTTTGGTGAGGGAGCAGTTCATTAAGGAGCTTCGTTACATTGCTTGCACCAAATATCTTGTGAACATTAGCAAATTTCTGAGGTTCTTCAGGTGGGAAGTAGGGTGAAAAAATGCAACCCGGCATGCATTTTCTCCTCAAGAACTTGCACGCAGCACAAGGAGAGTTTGAAGAACTTGATGTTGCCATTATATCTTCTAACTGCAAAAGATGAATTTACCCATTAAATCGTTGCTAAAACTCCGAATACTTCTAAATTTTTAGTAAACAATTCAAGCTCAATAGAATTAAGATTTCATGTGGAGTAAAAATTATAGACCAAACGAAGATGTACAAAACTCTAAATCTGGGAAACAACCCTAACTTATTGAACATTCTTTAGGGTTAGGGTTAGTTTGCAAGAACAACATAACACATTCCCTTTAAATTTTTCTTGAATTGAAAGCTTAATTTCTTTAATATTTCTGTAACTCTTTCTAACTCTCTCACCCTAGCCACCATGACTAGAGTTTGTGTACGTCTTCCCCATTATTAGATATCTGCACATTTTTCTTGAATTTATTGGACACTAATTTTTGTATTGAAAGTCTTTATGTTTCTTATTAAATGACTACTCTCCCTCCCCTAAGTTCCACCAACTTGCTATAGTAACTGGATCCCTACATTTACATGAAGTATCCCCTAATTATTTGAGCTGCCTCTGAGATCTACTTATTAGATGCAACATACTGTGATTTTTTTTCTTTAATTTTAATGTTCTTTCTTTTTAGGTTAATCTCTGGTAAGCTGACATCAATTTCTATCACAATTTATATGAGCCTGCTGGCTACATGAAGTAATTAAGAAGAAAAGAGAGAGAAAAGGGGAATGAAAAGACTGCTATTGCTACATGAGTTACCTGTTACTGATCAGGACTTCTATCTTGATCAGAAGAAAAAGAAGGGCAGTACCTTTTCTTTTTCTTTACTTGTTTTCTTGCTCTTGAGTGGAAATCTTAGCAACCCTTCGACTACAATCAAAAATACTATTACCTGCGCTTTGGGTTTTCCAAGATCAAGAAATTGGCACTGCTGATCATTGAGAGATCATGATCACTATATAAACTACTTGTATAGTGTATTTATTTTTGTAGCTAGGGTGATGAGTTCTCAAAGAGGAAACCCTAATGGAAAAGAGAGCAGTGCCCCTGCAAATTAAGGGAGGAAGATAGAGAGTGAGCAAAAGCAAGCTAAGAACATTAATCTTATAAAGAGAAAAAGAAATAGACATAGAAAACTGAAAAGACAGAGGAAAGTGTAATAAATGAAAGGTACACTGTTATAAAAGGATGACTAAGACATTCTTCCACTTATAATATCATCTCTCTCGGTCTCCCAATTCGCATTTAGTAGTGTACGCTTCACATTCTTGTCCCGTTTTGCAACCATATCTGCTGCAAACTTTTCCATCCGTTCTTTTCAGTAAATGTCTAACAGACAAAATTCAAAAAGCAAGTCAAAGAAAAAGTGGCATGGGTAAAAAAAAATTAAATATATATATCTATATATATGGACTCTGAAGGACTAATCTACCCTTTATCTACCAAACTTAACCATGGTTAAGGTAATACATATCAAATTCCTGATCTACTTTACCCAACTGACATATACATATTGAACTGTTCCGACCTACTTTACCCAACTGACATATACATATCAAAATCTTGTCAAACCAGAAAAAAACACTGCCCGGATCAACGTTTTGTTAAGGACATATTTCTTCCTCAACTGTCATTGTAGTTTAAGAACCCCAACTGCTCTTAGCTTATCCATTATGGAACAAACAGATGGGCTTCATTGGTAGAAGAGGTGCAGTATCACCATCAAGTAGCAACAAGGTTTCGTTGTTAAAAAAGATACTTTGGAGGCATCTCCTCCACAAGGGTTCTATAACTGTGAACTAATTTCAGCTAAAGAAAAAAAAAGTAAACTAACAATAGAAGTATTTAGTGTTGTGCAGGGTAATTTGCTAAGTTCTGAGAGAGATGGGCATGAAGAAACATATATACCATGTAATGGCAATATGGCATGAGAAAATTGGTACTTTCCACAAGTGGTGAAAATGCTGGAAATTAGTTTCTTCACTTTCTTGGCCACCAATACCCGAATTGCAACCTCCAACCCTCTAAAAGCAGTGCAAGTCCAGCTGAAATTACTCAAATTAGAAGTTGTCCACTGAATAAAACTAGGTGCAGTAAAACCAAATAATTAATTGGAAAGTTCTACTTGCATCAGTGCTCAAACCAACACTAAGTCACTTTTTACCTTATGGGAAGGCTTTCTTTGGGCAAATGATGCCCTTACCTTCTACACAAGGATATTGTTTACTCGAGATGTGTATACCACTGCATCAACCTGAGAAGATTTTGTACTAGCTGCATTCGAGAACTCATCCTCATTCTCATCATCACCAGTTGCTTTTACCTTCCACTAATAACTTCCAGCAGCTACATTAATTGTCTCCAACACTTGCCTGACTGTCGAATATCTACAAAGCTATATATAAGTAAGCAGGATGAAAAACAGACTGATCAATCGGCCTTTTACAACTAGATTTGTGCTTTTCGTCCTGTTTACTTAAAGCTTTGTCGATCAGTCTAGGACTCTTCCACATAATAGGCTTGAATGCAAGCTTCTGTGGTGTTACAAAACTCGTGTTAGGTACTGAACGTGTAACCTTTGGACCTGAAGAATTTTCTATGACAGAAGTACTACAATATTCATCACCACTCAGAATGTTTATCTCTAGCTTAATAAAACCATTATATGTCAGACCCTCATCCCATTTCTTAAAAAAGTCAGCATCACATAGTAAATTAATGGACCATCCACCAAACAAGGTCAACAGCTTCATTGTTGTCAAGGTTCAACTCAAAATGAATCCTATTAGACAATCTACCCGAATGATTAGTCGGACAGTAAAAAGATTAATGAACATCATAGAACGTTTAGTAAGACAACATATCCAACAATTTATTTATCTATACTCACAATTTGGTTTCCTAAACAAATCGTGTCACACAGTAAAATGGCATTAGAAATGGCACGTCTCGATATTCATTCAGATATATAAACATCTTTTCTAAACTTATCTTTTGACACAATCAAATGATTAGGTCTTACCAAACCAAGAATATCTGCAATAACATTAGGAGTAATTTTATGTATTTACCCTCAATAAAACTTTTGTAACGATTGTTGTTTTTCAGAAAACCAATGTATTTGAGAGTAAAACAAACATTTCAGAAATGGGTATTTAGGATATGATATATAATAAATAAATTTAAACACTTGTTGTGGATTCCGTTGTAAACTGGATTAAGAAAGAGTGATGGCGACGAGGATGGTGATATTGCTGCAACTCTCTCACTTGTACGAACCATTACTGATCAAATCAGATGAATATTTTTGATGATTATCTTTAATACATGCATTAAAGAAATCCCTAACCTCAAAAAAAAAAAAACAGCAGAATCTCGATTCAGAATATTACTAAAGCAAAAGATTCAGAAGGAAAAAAAACCTCTTAAATTACTGAAATATCAAATGAAAAAAAACATTGGAGTGGGAACTGAGATGATACCTGTGATGATGGTGATGATGATGATGAATGGTGTTTCTGGCTTTCGATGAAATTGAAGGAATTGCAGGAGAAAAAATAGAGAATAAGAAGTTGAGAAAAAAGAAACGGGTACAAACGAAGACATGCGTGGGGGTGGAAGCAGGGGAAAGATGTTCTTCTCATTTCATTAGTAGCTAGATCTCGATCGTCGATTATTAGATTTCACGCTAGAAGATTAACTCGAGGACAAAATGCGTCATTTTTCATTTTAAAGTTTCAAGGCTAAAAACGTAATCACACCATTCCATTTTATTTATTTTATATGGGAAAGTTGGACTAATCTATCATAAACCTTTAGGACGGCGGGGATTGAACCCCTAAATTCCTCCTTACTGGAGTTGATGGGATACCACCGAGCTATTCTATTGGACTCATCACACCATTTCATTTATCATCTCATTTCTTGTAGGATTAAGTTTTTAACCATTAAAAAATAATTGAAAGATCAAACGGTGAATGAACATTTTCTTTTTAATGGGTGAGTGCAGTGGTTAGTTGTGGCCGCTAAATATTACTAACATTTTTTGTGGGATTTTAAGTTTTTAATCTTTAGGTTGTATTTGGCACCTTTGACAACATGAAACTTAGCTAGGTTAGAGTTTTTTCTTATTTAATGAGGATTATCATGAAATAGTGAAGCAAAATTGTTATTTGTTTTTCCATCAAATCCCGTATGGGTGTATGTTATATTTTGTTTGTCTAGTATTTAATTTTATTAGAAAATATTTAATTAACTTATTATCATAAAGTGAAAATATAGGATAATTAAATATAAAAAAAGGTGAAAAATGGGTGAAGTGAGAAAAGTTTTATGATAATTACCTATTTTAAAGGCAAAATAACTACCTATTTTTGGTTGTGATTTTGATATCCTATCCAAACTTAAAATAAAAAGAAAACAAACACGTTTTGATGGTTATTTTGGAGGTAACCTAACCTATGATAGGATATCAAAGGTGCCAAACGCGACTTTAAAAAATAATTTAAAGATCAAACGGCTGACGCTTTGTTTTCTTTTTGATGAGTTAGTACAGTGGTTAGTTATGGCCCCTAAATACTACTATCAATTATAAGGTCTAGGGTTTGAACCTTACCTCATCCAAGAGAGGGAGCATGAGAACCATCGGGCCACTTGATGGTTCTCGTCAGTGGACATTTCAGTTAACAGAAAACAATTATTTGTATAGGGGTATTATCCAAAATAGTAACACTTTCTTAATCCAGATTATAAAATGGGGTAGGATTCGTTGACATGGTTATATTGGCATAATCTTCACATTTTAGCGTCATTTTTTCTACTGAGCCCAACCGGCAATGAATTTGAAGCTAATTTTTTGGTGACATGTTCCTCATATAAAACTATAGGTTCCTACCAAAAATGAAAGTATTCCGAAATACCTAACTTCACCATCTATAAATACTTAATTTTAACCGTTAATTTTCAACGGCTAATATTCAAAATCCTAGATGGTGGCTTTATACATCTATGAATGCTCTCATTTTTGGTTGGAATGTTTAAACTTATAAGAAGAACATGTCACCAAAAAATTAGCTTCAAATTTATTGCCGGTTGGGCTCAGTAAAAAAAATGGTGCTAAAATATGTAGATTATGTCGATATAACCATGTCAACGGATCACACCCCTTATAAAAAAAAAGTCCCATTGTTATAACCTCTCTGCAAAATGGTTATTTGTCCATTAACCGTACGGTTATGTCACTATTTCCAGTTAATTTTGGCTACCTAATTGTTCATAAAGATTAAGTTCAAGATCTTTACATTGCACTTACTCTCCAGAGTTAACCGTTTTTCTTTGCTCTTCTTCTAAGAGGTTTAGCGAAGCTTCCATCGCCTTTTCCACTTTATCACCACCACCTCAACTACTCAAGTTAAGTGAGGGAAGGTATTTTAGAAAAAATAATACCGTTTTTTTTTTCTTTTTTGAAAAGTGTTAAACTAGATTAAAAACTATCATGATGCAAACACTAAGAGCATCTCCAAAAGAAGGTGCAAAAAATCATATATATATTTTTTATTTAGTCCTTTTATTTATGAGGTCTATACATAAAATAAATATAGGAACTCATATTTAAAAATCATCTTCAACTATGAGAATTTTAACCCTTAGAATTAAAAGAAAATTAATTAAAATTAAACATAACGTGGAGATGCAATCGGAAGTGTAGATAATACTTTTTTAAATACTTTTATATTTAGTAATTGGTTCCTCCTAACTTGTAGGGTCATATTATTGAAAATGAATTGACAAACCGGTATCTAAAATTTTATGTGTCGCTAAAAATAAATAAATCTATCATCCGTTGGAGATGCTCTAAATAATAATACGACCATTTCCTAAAACCAACAATTAGGAGAGTTTGGCCATTCTATAAACCCTATCATGTTTTAACTTATATATAGGCATGTTAGGCAATGGGACCTTCGAATAAGGGCATCTTTGTTAATGTTTTTACTTTGAAAAGTTCATACACAAATTAATAATATATCTCAAATTTGCTTTTGCGCCAGAAACACAAGTTTTCACTAGATCTTGTATACTAGATTTAGGTATTTTGCTTTTCGATAGTGCCAATACTGATCAATGAGTCGATCTATATAAAATATGATTGACATATTCTATATCAAAAGATTTCTATAGACAATCATAAGCAAGAATCATCAATGATTTGCAATCTTTTTGAATGAGTTTCAAGGATAGCAATTTTCTTTTTCCTATCTATATAGTTTTTTTCCTACTAGATCATATACATGGTGTACATGTTACACAGGTACATGAATCTATACGTTTTATACTTCTTTTCCTAATGCTTAATAATATATACATACTTTCTTTCAAAAATAATAATAAAACATATACTTTTAATTATGAATTTCTCTTTATTATATTTCTATCATTGCTTTAATTGGCTAATAATTCTCCCAAAGAATAAATTAATACTTATATATTTGATTAAATTAACATATATTTATTATCCAAATCTTTTGCTTTAGTGATGGTGATTATATTCATTCTTATTTTATATTTTGAGAACATAATGATTACATTCACGGCATAATAGTGATGCGATATCAAGCTAGTGACATGATAGTGATATTCATGAAACATCAACTTAAATCTAGCTATCTAGCCATAGTATTATTAATATGCACCAAATGAGTGTTTAGATATATATTTGATCGACCGTCACCACATGTATTAGAGAAAGCTGCTTTTAGCTCAAGAATTTGCAAGACATTCTTTCATGACTATTAACATAATTTTAAATGTTTGATTCATTTCATTTAGAGTCTTATTAGTTCATATAGAGGGCAAGTATCTGTATACCGTAAAATTTCGTTAAATAATCTATGATAAATTAATAATTTAACTAAAATGATACTATTTTATTTAAGGATAAATAATTACACAAAAACAGAAGAGGGTTTAGTTGATAACCGAGCAACAAGCTGGGCACCAACCCCTTTCTGAATAGCAACACCCAATCTATGGAAAATAAAACTACCAAAACCACTACCAGCATCATGACTAATAATACAATTCTTCAGTCGCTTGAAAAAACAAATAGTATCATCACTAAGTTCTCCTAATGTAGTGAAAGCTAGAACACCCAATCCAAAACCATGCAAAGTACAAACATCCAAATATTTAGAACGTTTACGCGCAATTGCTTTAGAAATAGCTTGGCCAGGGACGAAAGCGCGAACACCATCACTAGTAAAGGGAGATACACCTGTGACATCCATACACACATCTTGACCATTTTCCCAGTTGAGAAATATACTAGTCCCGATACTATTTTATTAGTCCCGATACTATTTTATTAGTCCCGACTTGAACAAATATACTAATACAACTAAACAAAATTAGTCTATTTTCCGTTACCATAGCTTACAATATACAAAAAAAATGTGAATCACCCGTAATATAAGAGTCCCAAGATAGTCGTCGGTTATTTGATGTCTATCAGTTTCCAATAGGGAAAAAAACGGTTAAGTCCAAACACCGTTCAAATAAAACAATTTAGTCCAGACCTAGTCGACTATGTACAAATTAGTCCAAAATATGAGAAAGTACACTAATAACCTTATTATTTACTATTCAATCCAAATATTTGCAGTTTAGTCCGGATGATGTCAGCAATTTTAAATAATAAAAAAATAGTTTAAAAATAGTTTATCTTTCGAACCGTTTGTCCAAAATTCGTAAATTTTATATATTCGGAAAGCTCTTTCCGAGAGCTACAAAAAGAGTACCCATATGACTATATAATTTTCATTTTTTATAAATCTTAGTTTACACCGGTGTACAAACATGTACACATTTACAAAATCCAGAAAATCCAAAGACAAGCCAATGTGCACCTCATTAATATCCTGAACTTATCCATTATTCTTCTCCACCTTAAGCTCCCTCAAAAATTACCGAGATTGAAACAACAACTTAGGCTTTAGCAAGAATTAGTTTTTTTATATTTTTGAAAGAGCATTTGTATAATTATGCACACACCTACGGAAATCTAACATCACTACCCACAAAACAAACCATATATTATTGAGAGAGCACAATGGTGTATAATCATTTACACACCTACAAAAATCCAACACTTGTACCCATTAGTGGTTTCCCTAATTTTTGGTTTGTATATATAAAATATAGTTCTGCAAGTGTATAATAATATACACCTAAAAATAATCAACATGTGGACAACTATATATACCTAGATAACATAACATGTATGTACAATTATGTACACACTAGTACATTCCCTTATTTCTTAAACTTCAAAAGGAATAACATATGGACAACTATGTATAATGAATAATCAACATGTGTACAATTATATCAGCTATCTAATTTTTGGAACTCACGAGCCTACAGTAAAAGAAGATGCACACCCTAGATATTTACGATCAAATTGTGTTCAAAATGGGTTCAAACTTCAAATGCGAACCAAAAATAGAGATAAATGAACCATTTGTATGCATCACTGACAAGAAAAAAATAGTTATAATTTAAGTTCTTACTTCGCGAACATCCTCTGCATGGCGGGTATACGATAGGGAGAGAAAGTCATTTTCATTTTGAACACCCAGGTGCTTATAACCTAATAGAAGGAAAGACTTAACATAAGTAAAGGAGTACAAAAACATATAAGAATATGAAATATTTTGTGAATCAACACGTGTACAAGTATGTATGCATTACAATTCAACATGTGAACAACTATGTGCACGGTAACACTTTAAAAATAAAATGTGCACAAACTAGAAACACAAGCATAAGCTTACAGAGTCATTTTTCTACATCTAGTTTGTACACCTAGGCGTGCACTAGTTTGTACACCTGGGAATCTATGCATCATAAGCTCATCAAGTCTATCTTTTTCTATTTTTGAAAATTACATTTGTTTCTCCAACATAAACTCTTAACTACACATTAAAAAATTAATAACAAAAGGCCACTCTGGTGAAAATTTAATTAACCCATTACGGTTTCAATAAAAAACCTGAAGCAAAAAGGCTAGAACTAAGAATGTTACAAAAAATTTAGTTGTTTCAAAAACTGGTGTACTAAAAAGTACAATGCGTATAACTGGTGTAGTAAAAAGTACACTGCTTACAACTGGTGCACAAATAACATGTGTACAATTATGTACACATTAATAATTCAAAAACAAAGTGTACACAAACTAATAAAGAAAATGTTTAAAGTATTTCTAGATTATGAAGAGCCAGATAAGAATTTGGACTAGTGGTCTATCTAACATTTGATAAGTCTCTACTCTTACAAGTTTTAGGCTTAATAAAATATTTGGACCATCCATCCAATCTTGACTCAAAAATGAAATTTGTAGTGGATCTTACTACAAAATTCAAGTGCCTGAAAACCTATTTGCAATTGTTTACTAATTTGTACAGAAGCCAAGTCATAACAATCTTGAAATCCATTTTTTTATGTTCTTTTTCCATTCAAGCCTTTCAAATAATCATGCCCTATAAATTAATTTCCAAACATCAATTCCTACAAATGTTTAGTTATACACAATCATGTGGAGCTTACCCATAGAGTTTTAATGCAGAAACAATATCTAAATATTCCACAAGCAAAAGAAAATCACAACCAATATAAAATCGGGACAAGGATTAGATGATAGAACAAATAAATTGAATCACCTTCTTTAGCTTCAACCACTGCGAGATACATTTTGAATGATATAGATGCTGACACTGCAAAGTGGTTAGCATTCTCGATTTTGTATTCCATACAACAAATCACACATCTGCAAAATTTTAAAATTAACCCGAAATGAGAAACACAAGACTTTCTTGACTCAGTGTGAGTGATGGAGAAGGAAAATCAGTAAGTTACACTTAAATGCTATAAGCAGATTGGATTTATGTACTCGTCATATTATTTCTTGTAGGAGATTCCTACTTTATGTGAATCACGAGGAGAATCCGTTGGAACTGAAAGCACAATTGTGTACCACTATGTGGACACTAAACAATCAAAAGGTGTACAATTGTGTACACATTAACGAACAACAGGTGTACAACTATGTACCCATTAAAAATCCACATTTGTACAATTACGTACACATTAAGAGTCAATAATAAATTACTTAAAATAATAATGATCAACTCTCATAGCCAAACTGTTAATTTAAATGGGGGAAATATAACCCAGCTAAGGGTGGAGAACCAGAAATGAATCTTAAATTAAATAATGTATCATGCGAAAATATAAATGAATCTTAAAGTAGAAAAAATAAATACTTCGCATTAAAGAAATGGACAACTAATACAAATGATTGGTTTTAAAAAAAATGATTGGTACTACATAGACCACATTAGTCTTGACCAAGTTAACGTTAACATACAATTGCAACTACGTTAAGTTCTCGCCCAACATTTAACGTGGGACAACAGATCCTATTATTTAATTGGAAGATACTTAAGTGAAAGCATACCATTTCAGTGTCTAAGTTTCCACAATTAGCATAAAGGAGTCTTCCTGACCAATGTTACAATTGGGTCAACAAGATCCAAACTAGATGACATTGTCAGGAAAGGTGTCTAATTTTCATTGTTTTTAGATGTGATAAAGGAAGTTTTATGATCCCTGAGAATTTACCACCACTACATTTCTTTTCTATGAAATGGGAGCCTAGTACTAGAGTTATCCCCTTACAACACTGTACACTATTATGCTAGAATTCATAAATCTAATGTAGAAGTCAGGCAAGATAGAAGTAAGAAACAACTCACATCATACGTTTCCATATTGAAGTATGACTTGTATGCAGCAACTGTGAGTGTTCGTAGCCAACCACTTAGTTGTTGTTTTTCAGAAGTATGTACTACTACCAGAAGCTGGTTTGAAAATGAATCCACATTGGTTAAAATTATGTTAGAACAATAAAAAAAAATATAAGCCAGAAAAATAAAAAATAAATCTACTCCAGTGACTAAAATCTAATGCAACTACCTAATCTTTATTCTTATATTGAAAGGACCGTTCAAACCCATGAATATGGAGCATTAAAAAAAAGATCAACCAACAATATCTAAAAGCTATAGTGACATAAACATGACATGACTTTGAAGCTCCAAAAACGACATCTAAATTGTCGAGTATGATAATTGCATATAAATTCAATGAGAAATCAACTTCTAATTACTTAAAAATTGTTTAATGGCTAACACTAAGCTACATATCTCAGATAATAGTTGCATCTAACCCCTAATTCAGTTTGAATTCATAATAAATTGCACCATTAACCTAAAAACACTTCTCAAATTCAAAATATGCAGAAATTAAAAAAAAAAAAAAAAGATACGTAATACCACCAGCATCACGAGAAGAATGGTAACCACCAGAAAATTTCCTTTGTTTCAGATGGTGGAAATTTCTGAACATTCGACTCTAAAAAAAAATAGAATATTATTTAATTTCATAAAATCACAATTGAACCTAAACCATAAAAATATGAGAATCAGAATTACCACCACCTTGCAAGTAATATGTTGAAGATTGCATTTTAAATACAAATCAAAAGATTGAAAACCGACCAAATCTACCAAAAATTAAAAATAGTTAAAAAAAGAAAGAAGAAATCATAGAAATAAACATAATCAAAGATCAAAAACCTTACCTGAAATGAGAAATCATGAAGAACAGAAACCCAGATCGCCTTCATCTCTCTCCAAAAATTCCAGATGTAAAAACTCGTTTTTCTTTTGGTTTACATACGAACACATACATTGATATTTACGGTAATATGGAAAAATATTATTCTCCAGATCGGGAGAAGTTTGGGTTAACTCGTCAAAGTTTTGGATGAAACTGTCTATGCGGGGAAATTTTGGACTAACCAGTACCAGTCCTCGAATGACAGGATTAAAACGTCCAAAGCCTAGTAAATTTGGGACTAAACGTCAATTTATACTTTCCAATACGCTATTCCATCCTCCCCTGAGTGGATTGCGACGACTATGAATATTGTGTGTGTCCATACTTTGGAAGTTGATCCGTGCTTTCCTTACTGGTTAAGGCTATGGATCCGTCTAACTCAAATAATAATAATATCAAAGAAAAGAAAAAAAAAGAAAAAAAAGACAAAGCATTTTAATAAATGCGGCAAAATTTGTACTTATGGTTATATATAAATTATAATAGTATTTTACTTGGTAAAAATATAATTATATATTATAGTAATAGGATAACAAAAATGTTATGTACAAAGAAAAACCCCCACGGTCTACATAGATACCGACTCTCACGTAAAAATTACGCCCCACAAACTAATCGAATGTCTGAAACTTGTGCTTAATCATGCATAATCGATGCCCAAAACCAAATGTCATCTTGGGGACCCACCCCGATTTTCCAGATTTGGAGAAAATACATTCATCTCAACCAATTAAGTCACGAGTGTGAGATAACACAAGCGAGATGGTTCATGCCACGACTTAATTTTTAGGCATAGTTTAGTTTTCACATGTTTCATTTAAGTTTTTAATTTTTTATTATTTTACCTTGTAATGCTATTGATTAAGAACTGGCAATTGAGGGATAATTTTTTTAATTGAGGGATATGCGGCCGGCATGGTTTTTCAATGATGCCGGCATGGTTGATGGACTACCGGCATTGAAAAACCATGCCGGCAACTACAATAAAATAATTGTTCTTGATTAATTTGTATGCAATCATTTTGTAATGCTACTAAAAAAAAATTACCTTTATTTTTTATTTTTTATTGAAAAAAATCTTGTTTTACCTTATAAATTTATTTTTGTTGGAGTAAAAATTAGAGAAGTAGAAGAACTTCTTATTGATAAAGAGGCATCCTATATTACATACACATAATGTTCTTTATATACATGTAAGGAAAAACCTAGTCATCTAATGGACCGCACAACCATGGGCCATAGGCCCCTATAACACTCCCCCTTGTGTGGTTCAATAATGGAACTCCATATGTAGTGCTTCACATATAGTGCTTCGAATGTAGTTCTTCAAATGCCGTTGTCTCCTTGATGACTTGTGCCGAAATCAATTATCTTACTAAAACTTTGACAAGAAAAAACCCAGTGGGATAACATCTCTTTACATGTAGTACTTCACATGTTGTCTCGTACTTTACATGTAGTTCATCACATGCAATACGATCTTCAAAGATCAACGAGTCTAAGTTAATTGCCTCATTAAAACTTCGTCAGGAAAACCCAGAGGGACAAAACCTGAACTAAAGGAAAATAGTACAATATTAAGCAAACTTAGAACATAAGACTCCAATATGTTGTCTCACTAAAACCTTGACAAGGAAAACCCAGTGGGAAAAAAGTACAGCGTGACAGAGACACGTAAATGTGATATGTTGTAGATGATCACTTTCCTCCGTTGAAGTTGACTAGTTGCTTCACAACTCTTAAGGAAGAAAATCCTCGTGGGAAAGACAATAGCCTTAGTTGGGAAATTATGTTCCCGGTGTTTGTTGTTGTCTCATTAAAAACCTTGCCGAGTAACAAAACTCTGTGGGAAAAAGTAACCTCGGTGAAGGAAAATAGTTCAACACACCATTAGATGCTTCCCCTGATGTCATAAAATGTCCATTAGTCTAATGAAGTCAAAAGGAGTTTATCACTCTTTACTTTGGTGACTTGAATGTTTATAAGACCATGTTGTTGATTCTAGAATTTATGTTGCTTAATAGAATATCGCGTTTTATTTTTTTTGATTTAGATATTTTCAGTAATATCAACGCGATATTTATGTCTTCAACATTCAACATACTTGATGTTTTTAGTGTTGTCTCGTTAAAAAACTTGTCGAGTAACAAAAACCTTTGGGAAAACCTATTTTCGATCGAAGGGGAAAAAAGTAAAACACAGCTTCAATTTCGAAGTAAAATATGTCGACATCATATCCTTGGATCCTCCCCCTGATGTCGTCACCTCCCCTTGATTACTTTCAGAGTTTTTCCAAATAGTTCCTTTAGTCATGTACTTTTCGAAAATGAATATCGGTAATGACTTAGAAAATAGTCTACCATATCTCCCCCTAATTACTTTCGTTGGAGAAGATATTATTTTTCCTTCATAATCAACAACCTTTGGATTGCAGTTCATTTAGCATTCCTTTTTTATGTCTTTGCAGGGATAAAACAAACTTATGTCAGTGGTTACTTTTAAGTATATGATTATGTTCATTATACCATTTCAATGACGTTGTGTTGGCGCTGAGATATATCTAGCTAACAAGTTCACTGAGGATGTAACATTTGGTCGAGTACATTATGCTAAGTACAACAATGCGTCTATTGCACTTAGATAGGGGAATTTTATATCCCAACACATCTTCGTCATCTTTCTTTAGTCGAAATGGTCATTTACTTATTTTGTACTTCAACTAATTATGGAAGTGCTATCAGGATGCATTTCTTTGTTAAATTTCCTAACAACTTTAGACATATGCAAACTGGTGGAATAATATACCACAATCTCAGTATTCGGTGGAGCTTTTCCCAGATTTTTCATCTCAAATTCGGATTTCAAATAGCTTTTTAAGGTCTCTTATTACATCAAGAGTACCCATCATGTTTGTACCATCGATATAGATAGATACAATTCCAAATCAAGAACTTTCATGTGAATACGCAAGGAAAAATAACTTGCTTGTCTATCCCCTCCAAATCAAATAACCACTTAGACAGGTATACCACATCCGCATGATTACTTTAGTCTATAAGTGAACATTCTTGAAAAGGCGAGGGTACCCCAGATATACCTCAAACTATTACTTTTCCTTCCTATAAGTCATTTCCCCGAAAGTGATTTTCTATGGACTGAGTCGAGACAATACAAAAAATCGGTTCACACTTTGTGTGATCATCTATGGATACGAGATCGAGATAATACAACAACAAAGTGTGTTTACTTGATACAAAGGTTCGGACTTAACCAAACTCAATAAGATTCACGTATCAAGTAAATATGAATTAACGTTTGTACAATTTACTTTAACTATAATAAAACAATTATAATGCAGAAATCTCACCTCCTTTAAAAGGCTAAGTCATATAAGCTCCTACGTCGCACGGTGAGTATGACACCCCTCTCAAATTAAATTAGATAAAAGCTTTCAACTAGAGGAATTCTGAAAGGACAAGTGGCGGGACTCTATTGGTCGGAGCATTAAAAACTGAATTACACTCTGTTTACACCATATATTTAACTGACCGTTAGTAACACCATTAGACAAAACGTGGGTATACAACACTTATGTGTGGATTTTCTGCTAAGTAATTACTTACACTTGGTTCACACCAAATACTTAATTGGACGTTACTCACGTCCGTTAGGTATACAATAATCACGTCCGTCAAACTCTAAACCTAACAAAAATAAAACCTAAATAAACTCGAGCCGCTGTGTCGTCTCATCTCTTATTCTTCTCAATCTTCTCTTTCACCAGCGCCGATTTCACTCTTTATTTCTTAGGGTTTGTTATCTCCTTCACCATTCCTTCTCAGATCAATTATTATCCTTTTTTTTTTATTATACTGCAGGAATGCATATTTGATATTGTTGATGTTTATTTCTTCTTTTTGCAGTGTAAGTGATAGATGAGCAGTTGCTGCGGCTGTCGAGATTGAATCAAGAGAAATCAGAGATTTCGATTTGTAAAAGCGTGATCTGAGAGCTGATGCTGAATTCAAGATGGGTTATGTCGAATTTGTTTCTACAGCAAGAACTGGAGATGTTCATGGGAAGTGGTTTTGATGGGTGATATTTCTAGGTAGATTTGGATTCAACAGAAAAGAACATCCTGAAGTTTTTTCGTGCATACTACTAAAGGTCACCTTATTTAAATTGGTTTTGATTTTTGAAATTTGGGTGTTCTTTGGAATAAATTGATGCGTCATTCCCACCTTTTTCTTCACGGGATATTTTCACAGCTCCACCTCTAATATTAGTTTTTTAATACCCATTCTTTTTTCCCACATGTTCAATTGATGCTTGCACAATTCTATCTGCATTTTATTGAGACAAAGCTTTTGGAAAAGAAATTTATTAGCTGAGTTAGCTGCAGGTTTGGATTAGCGAAAAAAGGTACACAAATTTCTCTAAACTCCTTATGCTATTATTATTAAAATCTATGAACATAAAGTTGGGTTTTGATGAAGTTTTTGGTTAGATATTCTGTGGTTGATTTGGTGAATGTTTGAGATGAATTTTGTGAAATGAATGTCTTAAATTGAGAATATTTCAGTGTATGTGAATGCTAAAATTTGATGGGATGGGTGAACAAAAATTGCACTTTAAGTGTTTGATGAAAAGACTGAAAGGGAAAAAAATTTACTATTACTTTCTTATATGCATTTAATAATGACAGCCAATAGATTGGGTTTCCTGAATTATGGAGTGATAAGCATCAGATTTACTAATCTACATGAATGGTAATGATGTTAGGTTTTTGGTTATTAGGGCTAAGAGTAAAATCAAGTTTGGGTTTACAGAAGAGATGGGAAAAATAATTGAAAAACTTATTGGAATGGTGATGATTTTTATAGGGCAATTCACCTGCTCAAATAACATTCCCTAACCCATGAAGGTATTATAAGGCATACGTATTATAATGCTCTTAAAAATGATTCTTTGAGTATGTTGCAAACCTGAAGGCTCACGTTCTTTCGAAATCTGTGAGCTAAATAGTCTAAATGTACATGATTTTTGCATCATTTGGCAGATTATTACTCGCATCAAAATTCTAGAGAAATTACTCGAAAGTTCATACAAGAATCAAAGTTTTTATCTTTCGCATATGCCAGGGTTTGATAAATATGCTCTACTCTTTCTCACAGATGAATATCTACTGTGTTTTGTGTTGAGTACAATTAGTGATTTGTAGACACCGATGATTAATTCTAGCATGGTAGTCTTACTATTACTTTGTTCCTTTGAGTCCGTCATTTTTGTGGCCTACATTTTGGTGGAATCAAACTGCCCTGTTGGTGTTCTTGGAAAATCCTTAGCTTTGGGTCTCTTATTCTTCTTTAAAGAGCACATAATATGTACAAAAAAAATGTGGCCATCATTATACTTGAGGACGAAATAGCTGTTAGTGATTCAGTATTCTATATTAGCACCGAGATATGTAGGTTTGTTTGGCTTTGATTATTACCTAGGCGCTATAATGTGGAAGTATGTTCTGGCTCCTCGCTTATGCTATTACTATTTAACTTTTTAGGTAGGAATTTAACTTTCATATTGAAGAGGGTTTGTTTTCAAACCGTTCGAGTAATATTTTTGTGTCGCGGTTACTAGGTAAAGTTGATTGTCTAATCTGATTATCTATAATTTTCATATTTTTAAAAGATGTGCAACTACTGGCAACTATATAGATTGTTTTGTACTATCATTACATATGGTTTGGATTTGGGACAAGAAACTAGAGTTGTAGGCACATTGTATACATGAATTGTCTAAGCACAACAGAACCATTATGATTCAATGAAAACCTTTGAATTTACACATTTGCTATGTCACTGTTTTGGGTGTTTATTAATTTATCTCTCAACATATATTTTTGGGTTGTTAGTTAATCTAATCCACTACCCATTCTCTGCCATCATCACTTGGTGATGGAATTATGGAGTGGTTAGAAGAGACAATGGCAGTGGTTGATTATGGAGCTCGAGAGGAGGTCGTTGAGTTGGATTAGTGGTAACCAACAAGAAGCAGGAAATGACCCTTGCTGCCAATATCAGCTAAGATGAAGAAGATGTGTTTTAGCTGCTTCTCGAGTTGGAGAGAACAAAGAAGGGTGATGTTGTTAATGCTCGGTAATAGAGTGGTGATGAGGTGATTGGTTGCTGATATATATCGATGGTGGTTATCAAGTCTGTGATGATGATGATGATGATTTATGGAGTTCTTGACTAAGAACAGGAAAATTTAGGGAAGGATTGTTGTATGCGCAGTTGATGGAGAAGAACTTGCCATTGTTTGAGCTGGGTTGTGGTTGGACTTGGTTATTTATTAACAAGGTTTACAAAAAACTAATATGTATATCTAATATCCTTTGAAATAGTGCTATCATCTCATCTTTACATATATTCGAATATAAGACTGAAAGGTAAAGAAGTACACCGATTTACGATTTGAATCAAAAATATGTTTACACCCGCCATGTATAACATCTAAAATAAAAAATCCTAAGCATGTATCGGGAAGGGGCGAGGAGAAGCCGAGTGACACCAAATAAAATATTCTAAGCATGCATCAGGACGGGGCAAGGAAAAGCCGGGCCATATTAAAATAAAAAGTCCTAGGTAACAGGGAAACTCAAAGTCAAGCCATACCAGATAAAAAATGTATCACGACGGGCAAATCAAAAATACACGACGAGGAGGCAAGGCCCCATCATGCCAAATAAAAAATGCACGACAGAATGGTTAAAATAAAAAGCCCTAAGAGTGACACCAAATAAAAATTCTAAGCATGCATCCTACCACCATTAAACCTAGAAAAATCTTTCTCCTGATTATATTGTTCTTCAATCCTTCTCTTGAAAACCCACCACTATTTTCTCTTAAATATTCCTCGTGCTTAATTTTCTACAGGAAAAGTTAGGGTTTGCAATTATTTTGGGAGATTCGTGATGAAGATCATGTTGTTCCAATTTCTAATTGTTTTAGGTAATTCGCCATGAAATCATGCTTACTTATTCTTGGAATTTTATATTTTTGGTTTTAATTTGTGTTAGATTCAGCGAAATTGATTAGGCTGTTCATGATTTTTTTTTTTTTTTGGCCGGGGGTTCAATTTTGGGTTTGGAGTTTTTTTTTTTATGTGATGTGATGTGTGTAAATTTTAGAACATGATGTTGTTGTTGATGTTGAATATGGGTTTGTGTTGGAATGGTTAGACAGAAATTGAGGAAACGAGTTTGAATATGGTGAGATATGGAGGAAGAATCAAGCTGGTATTATGGGTATTAAAATAAAAAGTCCTAGGTAATGAAATGCTTAAAGATGGAAGAAGTGTATAAATTTCATGACATGATTGACATGAAACTCAAAGTCAAGCCATACAGCCTTACAATCTGAGCTTTGGATAAAAAATGTATCACGACGGGCAAATCAAAAATACACGACGAGGAGGCAAGGACACATCATGCCAAATAAAAAATGCACGACGAGGCGAGGCGAGGCGAGGCCACAACATACTAAATCAAAAGTATGGTTAAAATAAAAAGATGCCCGATACGTTGCAAATGTATCATAAAAAAATCCTAAAAAGAAAGCATTACTCTATTTAGAAACTGAACAATTGTATGGGCCGTTCAAATGCCTATTGTTCAACACCTAATAAAAAATCATAAGCATGTTTTAGGAAGACTTTGGTTCAGTGCAAATGTGTCTCTCAGCTGGATTTGGCCTGAAAATGTTGCAGAGAACTCTTGACACCAAATCATGCATTGGGACAAGACTAACTTTTTGAGGCTCGAAGCCGAGCAACACAAAATCAAAAATCCTAAAATGGTGTAGTGTCATGCATTAGGATGGGACAAGCGAGCCACACAAAATCAAAAATCCTAAGCATGCATTAGGATGGGGCGAGGTGAAGCTGATCCACGCCAAATCAAAAATCCTAAGCATGTATCGGGACTGGGCGAGGCGAACCCGATCCCTACCAAAATCAAAAATGCATCGATTGAGGCGAGACTAAGCCGAGCCATACCAAATCAAAAATGCATGACGGAGCGAGGCTAAGCCACATCACAACAAACCAAAAATATGGTTAAAAGAAAAAAATGATGATGAATGGTTTTCAGTTCCGCCCGGTGCGTAGCACGGGCACAAAATCTAGTATAAAGTAAATGACACAGCAAGATTTTGTTAATGAGGAAATCGAAAATGCAGAAAAACCCCGGGACCTAGTCCATAATTAAATACTCTCGGGATTAAGCCGCTATACAAAATAATAGTAACTTCGTATAGTTGAGACCAAGCAACTAAACCTATAGTTCACCTAGTTTTGTCTGTATTCCCATGCCTCCAACCTATAAACAAGTCACGTACTTGGACCAATTCCTTTGGATCGTATTCCAAACAGTAAAGGAACAACAAATCTGTTTGGTATCAACTCTCTTCAACCAAGTGATATGAGTTGTGAAAAGGTTCCCTTGTTTATCTTTACATAAACTCCTTTGCCAGGTTCCAAGATCTATCTTATGTTCAATTATCCAAAGGAAATTGTTAAGATTAAGCCAATCAATACCTTTAATCACAAGGAAACGTATTGATGACGATCTTCCTCAACTATTCTATCAAATTACCCAAAAGGATAATTAATTATAGTCGGATCCTCTTTTTCCCAAACAAGTATTGTGCATACCAAAGATTGTAAAAACCAAGTCAGACGTATTCAATATCTTCTTTGTCTTCAAATCTTCTTAAATCTTCAATAAGCACCTGCAAACAGCTACTTAAATCTCTTGTGATCAATCACACACAGAACGGAGTCTGTTAACAATGAATTATCACAAGATCATCTTTAGATCTAACAACAGTCTAAAGATCCATGTCGAAACCTTAAACTAGTTTGAGTGAATCTTATATCAGAAGAGAAGATTCTCAAGCTTAAACAAACTAGGTGCAATCAAAGTTCAACCACCGTTAGTCAATCAAATTAATACAAAAACTAAAGATAAACTGTAATATCTAGTTTCCTACTAACGGGTCGCGCTAGAGCTTCTCAATCCCAAAGAAGACTTTGTAGGATCTGAATATCGCCATAACAACATTCCCGCGATACTCACAACGATAGTTCTGCGAGTTACTTAACAACACACCGCGAGCGTCACAGAATAACTAAAATAATGACATAGCGGATGATGATAACTAAAACACGAAGAAAGCGTGATGATGATGGGAAGATTACAAACACCCGCGAGGGTTAACATTATAATAGCCGCGAGAACATCGCGAGTCAGATCCGAAATTAAAGGACATCTTAGATGTCATCCACTATGTAACTACCCTATATAAAGAGAATCAATAGGTTCAGAAGGGGAGAGATCAATTTTGGAGTCAGGAGAGAGCTTTGAGGAGAGATAAAATTCTTGTGAGCGGTTGTATTCTTGATTTTTTCCATTTCTTGTAACATTTATGAGAATTAATCAATAAAGTGTTATTCTTAATCTTCAAATATGTGTTGATAATTGTAGATTCTGGTAAGGGGTGTAGTGTAGGTTTTCCTGTAACTAGATTTTGGCACCCGAAACAGGGATGAATTGATGATTATTTGAAGAAAAAGTGAAGATTGACATTGTGATTGGAAGGAATTTGGAATAATTAGCGAATGATTTTTACGTAATTTTCAACGATTCACTAGGATTAATGGATAGAAGAAGAAGAAATACATCAGAACCACCAACAACCGTAAGGAGGAGTAAAAGACTTGCAGGGGGAGAAACAGATGAAATTGGAGAATCTTCAAGGGTAAGAACAAGAAGAAATAGAACAAGGAATGATGGATAAAATCAGGTTCGATAGCCAAATCAACAAACACCAATGCAAGATAGAGCTGTAGATTATGATAGAGTAAGCGTGCATACTTGGCGATCAGATTCAATAGAAGAACCAGAAAATCAACAATTAAGATATGAAAGACGAGAGGGAAGAAACCAAGAAGTAAATGGAGGATTAATACATGGAGATGATGAAAATGAAACAGTAGAGGTTTTAAGACAAAAAATACAAGAGGAAAAGAGATTAGAGGCGGAAGAATGTGCAAATTTGGAAAGGAAAAACCATGAATTGTGTCACGTCCTTCAAAAATCCGGTCTTCTATTGAGCCGGATTTGACCCAATGGATCACTTCCAACCCAACTAGCAAGAACGAATCCTTGAGGCATGACTATGGAACATGCTTCATTTTGTTTTTTTTAAAGAATGCTAATAAAACAAAGTACAACTACAAAATGAATAAAGACGATATTATTAAATGTCTTTTCCAACTCAAATTCCAAGTAAAAAGTTCCCAAATAATAATAATCACTAATGATGTTCTAAAATTTATAAAATAAGAACAACAATTTAAAAAGTATTTAACTAGAAATGTCTCTTATTAAAATACTTGAAAACTCCAAAGTTAAAAATGATAACATATAAAAGTACCCATTATCCCCATGATATCATATAGTAGTGTCTTGCGAGAATACTAACATCTGAGTACTATGCCGTAAGCTTCCGAGTCCGCTTACTGTGCAAACTGCTCCTCAAACTCTGATGGGAGACAAAAAGGAATTTGGGGTGAGCAAACCACAGCCCAGTAGGAATTTCAAAAAATAATATAGTGCAATGAAAATTAAACCATGCAGCCGATAAAAATAAATAAAATCCACGTAAGTCAAAATCCTCTGAAATTACTTACTCATTTTACTCACATAAGCCAACCTATACTTGTAGGTCCTAATCTAGTGTCATAGTTATTCCGGTTACAAACCATACTGTTCACCGTACAATCTTCCCAGGGTAGCCACCAGTGGTGGGATGCCATAAAGGCCTGACATATCAGCAGCAGCAAAATATCCAAAATTTATTTCTCACTTGTACACTCAATTACATACAAAAACAAACACACCCACAATACGATAAAATTTAATTAATTCATTTATGTAAAATATTTATAACAACGGACAAAATGCATTTATACTTAAAAAAGAAAAGAAAATAGACACCATCTACATGCCGAGACCATTTACCGCGTCTCCAAACTTAACAGACAGATCATCAACGAATGCCATGAACTCAATTCACTGGACACAATTAAGAATGAACCAAAATTGTTAAATTTTTTTGTAATCACGAAGAACGAGAAAAAATGTTGACTCAGTGTAAAACATTAGAAGTATCTAACCTTTTTCTTTTTAAAATACAAATAAGAGAAATATGACTTAAATGATTTAACTTTGGTATAAGGCAGACCACAACATGGTTACAAAACATATAAAAGAATAAGAAAAGGATCTTAATAGTGACTCAATCAAAAGGAAGTGGTATGAATCAAAGGAGTGGGGGTGTACTTTAAATTCCAAAAAGAAATTTTGGTAATTGAATCTTTCGGGGTCTGTGTACGTCACATGGGTATTCAATTCCTCTTTTTTTTATATCAA
>JAJJWX010000594.1:0-14594 GCA_023529315.1 Papaver bracteatum | reverse complement strand
TGATTAATTATTGAAGTCAAAATGGCTGACCGACATTAAGCATGGAAGTTGAAGGCCACATGCCAACCGAAAGAAAGAACGTGATTTTTCTCGTGATTCTGAAAACTCAAAAGAGCTGTGGAATAAGCAAGGATGAAGGGGAAGTTACCTAAGATGGATCTATTCCAAGAAGGTGAAGGTGCATGAATGGAAAGGTAGTCTCATCAAAAACAACATTTACGGTTTCACGAATGCAGGTTCTATGAATATGAAGGCACTTGTAGCTTCTTGAGATGGACTATATCCAATAAAAACACATGGAGAAGAAAGAGGCTCCATTTTTTTAGCTCTATAGGACGTAGATAAGGAAAACACAAACAACCAAAACACTTAAGAGAGGTGTAATCCGGGTGGAGAACCAAAAAGAACTTCCTAAGAAGATGAATTATTAATGGAAGTGGAAGGAACACTTATTCATCAAGTAATGCAAGATAAAAAGAATCATACCAATACGAGGATGGATATAGAAGCCATGTTAAGAATTGTAAGACCAGCTAATTTAATATGACAATGACGATGTTGGGATTAAACCATTTTGTTCGTAAGGTGGACAAGAAAATCGTTAAAAATACCAAGTTGTCAAGGTGCTGAGAAGTTTACATACTCAAGTGCATTATCGATTGAAAAATCTTAATTTTTCCGATTAAAAGATTTTCCACATGCTTTTGAAACAAAAAGAATATAGAAAAGACATCGATTTTTGAGACATGTGGAAACATCCAAGTAAAACCACTAAACGATCAATAAATATGATATAATATTTGTATCCTTCATTAGATAAAAGATGAGAAGGTCCCCATCCATCTGGAGACAATTAAATCTAATGGATTCAAATAAATATTTTTTACTAGAGTTGAAAAGGTAACTATGACACCTTTGGTCATGACAAGATGAACAAAAATTAATAGATGACTAGAAACCTAAGTGAAAAATCAGATACTTACTTTACGATCAGACAAAGATCATTGAATGTCCCAATATAGAGTGCCAATCGCGTAACTTAGCACGTTGCTCCCTCCAAGCTTTGGCAATTTAAACGAAGTATCAAGTTGATAGAGACCGCTCCTCCGACTCGCAAGAAAAGAACCTTTCCGTACATCGATCTTTTCACAAGACAAAATTTGATGAAATTGAATAAGACATCATTGTCAGTAGTAAAACGAGAGACCGACAAAAGATTAAGAGATATTTGTGGTGTTTAGAGAACATTACGAAGTTGCAACTTACGATTGGGAGATCCCAAAAAGGAAGACCCAACATTAGAAATTGGAATAGAAGAGCCATTACCCATCTGAATTTGATCAGACCAAAGATACTTGGTTGAAAACCTAGATCTATAAAGATCATTTGTTATATGATCCGTAGCACCACTATCAGGAGTCCAAGGAGGAGTTGGAAATAAACCAGTTTGAGAACTATAAGCACGAGGATGACGAAAGCTACGATCAAAACGATTCCAACAAAAATCGACGTTTTATGATTTGAGCGCAAAAGTCAATAATTTTAAGCTTTGTTTGGTGCCGGACGGCAATAAGTTGAAAAACGAGAGGTGTTGTTCAAAATTAGAAGATCCATGTTTGATGCACATCGCCCAAGATGCTGAGACAAATTATGTTGGTCCAGGACTGTAGAAACGAGATGGTCCTGACAAAGCTCCACGGGAATAGATAACTGAAGATTGTGAAGAGATAGAACGAGGATGAAAAAGAGTTTTTTTTTTTTTTTTACTTTGGTGGTGACTGGTTATCAACGGATGGAGTAGGAAAGCTCGGTGATGTGAAAGTTGGTATAAGAAGCAGTTGAAGGTTCGGTGGATAAAAATTTTTGAGGACCTAACCCTATCTGATACCAAGTTAAAGTTATTGGGTTCTAGGTTTACTACTTAAGGTTTAACTGAAGATTAGAGAGAGACGTTTAACTGAGAAGAAGAGAGACAGAGAGACAAACTGAACATAACTTGTTTTATTGAGTTTTCTTAACGAACATATAAAGAGACTCGATACATGTATATATACATAACTGACATGAGGTTTAAGATACTATCTTTCCTAATTAAAACAATTTCCTAATATACAAAGACTGTCGTGTACATTGAGTCACGTTGTGTTAACAAGTCCATTACAAGAAGACCCAATTAAGCCAATTGACAACCTTAAAGATTTGAATGGGTTGTCTACAATTTGAAAATCATCACCATTATAATCTTTGATTCCACTAAGTATTGATGATTGAAATGAATCATAACCTACAGAGTAGATGGCATGACTCCCAGCCAAGAGAATACTTCGTCTAGAGTTGTTTTGGACAGTAAAATCCAAGTGTTTCTTGACAAAATCAGTGTTAGAAATGAGGGATAACCAAGATTTAGAAACAGACTTACATTTGAGTATGGATCTGACTGGCAATCTTATCAGGATCTCAAGGCAAAGATCTTCAGGTATACTTGACATTGTTCTCTCTATTTCTCTTCCGAAAGAAAGAAATTTATAACAGAAAAAGGAGACATTAACCAGTGCATCAAATTCTGGTTGAATCAAATTTTGAGCCGCCAAGAAAATTGTCAACGCGGTAAAGTGTGAAAGAAGTTAATATGTTCATATTTTTGTATACGCGGTAATGAGATTGTGTTCCCTCTGTCCAATCTATCTATACAGGTGGAGTTTAAACTTTTAATTGCATTAGATCCCACTTTGTGCACCCCCAATAAACCAGGGGTGCACCACGTTCCTCACATCATTATTTCAACCCTAGTTGTTATCTTGTTTATAAATATTTTAATTTAAAAATAGGTATAACAAACATAAACCTTATCATTTCGTCTGTCTCATTTACAAACGTGTATTGTCGGGCATTTCTTCTTCTTCTTCTTCATCTTCATCTTCTAATTAATGAAACACTCGTGTTTATTGTTGAATCTCTACTCTATTGGAGTGTTCATATGGCTATTGCTATCTCCTATCCCATATTCAATTATTATTAGATTATCTACTGTCAGTGTATTAATTACCTAGTTAAATTGGGACCTATAGCTAGATGACAAAAAAGGTCATTAGAAATCACCTACACAACACCCCTTATTAAAATAATTAACTAACTACCTATTTTACTCCTGAATAATTAACACTAATTAATCATATTAGGGATTAATTTTGTTTTGGATGTTAGAGAGTTCATCAAAACATCAAACATTTTGATATTTGTTTTCAGAAATAGCATTTAATCCGCTTAATGCTCATTCACCCGTAAATCGATCTGATTGGTGTTTACGAATTAACAGAGGAAATATATAATCGGTTAACTTTGACATGTTTATAATCCGATTTTGGTAATCGTATTTTACTTATAACATATATAAACCGATTGTTTCCTTTCATTACCAATTTTAATTCTTGCATTATTACTGTTGGATGGATTTAGCACATGCATCAAGTCTTTAAACTAGGCGACCCTAGTGGACGCGCTATAGTCTCGTGAGGGTTTACATAGAGGTCTACCCACAAAACCTGTACAAAAACTTCTAAAACCATAAATCTTCCTCCTCCGAAGATCATACAACATCCAAGAAGTCCGGGTTATCCTCCGGGATTCTTTCTCCCAAGAAGTGATAGCTTGCATTGAACGCGAATGCTTCCCCCTTTTCCTCTAAGTAGCGCGCTTTCACGACTTCATGCTACAAAAACACAAAAACAAACTGACATTTGTTAGTGGTGTTTCATTGGAAGATAAAACAACACGGGTTATGTAAAAAAAAGTCACAAAATTACTTACAAATTGTGCAATGTACAAGGTGAAGGGGCGAGTGTTAAAAATCCGAGGTTGGAGAGCAAAAAAAGCAAGTATCGCTTTTTCGATGACTAGGTGCCTAGCGTGGATTTGTTGAACACTTCTTGCATTAGGATTCCCAAACTCTTGGATAAATTTGTTGTGTACCCTAGCCCAAAAGGTTGTGGAATCCTCCCTTTCGGAGGATTGACGTCTAAGTCGATTTTCCGCATACCATGCTTTGGTGATTGCCAAATCTTCTGCAGAGTCAAACGATGCCATTTGTTGTATGTATATGTATGAAATGAGTAGTTGTTGAGTATATATGGAGTGAGGGGGGGTAAAATGATCAATTTTGGGCAAATGGGGTCCAAGGGTGATGTCTCTATATTTATAGAGAAAGTCCCTAACAGCTATTTTTTTTTGAAAAACATTAAATAATATGCTACAATCGGTATTTTAGAAAGTCTGTAAAACCCGATTGTGTTGATACGCCACAAGGCATCGGTTGTTCTTGCGACCAACGTAAACCGATGAAAGACATGTTATATTTTGAATTTTCACCGACACCAATCGGTTAATATATTTTAATATGTATTTCGATTCTTGCTTGAAAAACATTCATGAAAAATTTCTTGCACAATCGGTCTATGTTGACATATCGAGTAGACCGATTGTTGGCATGTCAGGCTAGTATCAATTTAAACATTAAGTGCATTAAGTTCAACACAAAGTTCATCCAAAATAAAAACATTAACCATCCTAAAAGACTTAAAACAACCACAAGTCTTATAAACTTAAAGTTTTAATATTTAAAAGTTAAACTTAAATTTTTTAGGAGCACCAGGATCATTTACAGCAACAGCAACATCAAGAGAAGCAACACCACCACCACCACCAGCATCAGGAGCAGTTGCAGCAGCATCATCAAGAGCAGCAGCTTCATCCATTTCTTCAAACATACCTTCCAATTCTTGGTGGCGATCCCTCTCGGCTGAAATAATGTTTCTCCTCATCCCAAAGAACCTCATGACCTCAACAAGCTATTACAATGCCAGCTTATCAATCAACACCAAAGCGATTGGTCTCACCTCCGAAAGCAAACTTATATAGGCTTCTCTCTGGGATTATTTGTGGTATTCTCGAAACATCCTTCATGGTTACCTCTCGATTGTAAAAGGCTAGGTGTCCGAAGTCCATTCTACACAAAAATTTAACAAAAATCAAGTAAGAAATTGGTACATATAGAAACAAAGGTGATCTGATTCTGAAGAGACTACAAGAACCGGGTTATATGGTACATGTATAAAACCTGATTGTGGAACGTGAGATGAAAATACTACAGTAATCGGATTATACATATTACATATATAAACCGATTCTAGTGTTGTATTTTCATATTTCATTTCTATCCCAAAATCGGTTGATGTTAATCATCATGTAAACCGATTACTGTGCATGCTCTACATGGCCGAAAACAAAACCCAGAATCGGTTTATTCGATATGTCAATAAAAACCGGTTCTTAGTGTAATCATAGTTTTGATTTGTCAATAATGAAGATTTAAACATGTAAATCAATAAGATAAGAAGAATCATAGAATGGGTTGATGGAGATTTACCTTTTGCTTGTGAGGATCGAAGATTCGTTGGAGTAGAAGATGAAAATTAGGGTTTTGAGAATTTGGAAAGATTATGATAAAAATAGAAAGTTTTTTAGGTTTAGTTTTTTTAGTTTTTGGATTTACTGAAAATGGAAAGATTAGTATTTATATGAGAGAGTTTTAGGAATTAGTGTGGGGGTAAATTACTATTTTTAAGAAGTTTGGGTGACCAAAGTAATTTGGTGGTGTGGGAAGGAAAATTTGATAGGCTCAAATCAAGGACTATAGGCCCCAATTTAGAAAAGTGATTCATGGGCAATTAGTAATTGATTAAGATTCAGATGTCTAGATAGCTAGCTGAATTATTTTTTGGACTAGCACCCAAAAATTGTCATATCTCCATCTTATTAAGGTGTTCACTGTGTCATAATGCAACTATAAGCATATATATTGAACCTTTTATCTTCAAATCATACTAACTTATCTTCACCCTTAAAGGCCTTGACAAAATATGCTCTCACGTTAAACGGTGATGAAACCCTCTTTTCCTATTGGTTTTGAAAGGCCTTTTCTAATACAAAAGCTATGGTGAGGACACCTGGCATATCTCTATTGGTTGCAATAATTAAAATTTGATTACAATTTGGATACATTAAATATTTAACTGTCCGTTAGTAACGGTGTTGGAAAAAAAATGGGTGGACAATACTTATGTTAGAATTTAAACTTAAATTATTTAGTTATACCATGTTTACACCGATACTTAACTATACTTTAATAAGAGTGTACAAAACACACATCCAAACAGTTAAATAAATAAAAAACGTCAAACTGTTGAATAGGAAATCCCGTAAAAAAATAAAATTGTTAACACACATAAAAGGAAACCGTTTCTCTAAAAAAAACAACGCGAAAAACTTAAAACATGGAATTCCTTCCCAAAAAGGAATTGGCCTATCTTTATATATATATATATGTATATATGTATGCAAGTTTTCTCACTGATCAAGAGCAGCAGCGCACAAAAGATTGGATCGGTGCCAATCTGTTGAGTTCAATCATGGAAGCCTGCGATCATCAGCAGATCAATCAACTTAAAAAAGAAAACACTAGGATTGCTAGGAGTTTGACTTGGGAATTTTGTGGTAAATAGGTGAAGCACCTGCAAATTAAGAGTAAGTTCTTGAAGATACACCAATACAAACTATGGGATGTGAGAAAGCTGATTTCCTCCACCACCAGGGGTAATTTTTGTACTTATTTTCAAACTGAAACTCTATCATTGTTTTTGTATTACTTACCACTGAGATCTTAATATGGTTATGAATTGTAGATAGTGATTATCAGTGTTGCTTGGAAGTGATTTATCATAGTATTTCCAAGCTCTTTGCCACAAGAAGCATCACAAAGATTGCAGGGGCTTTGCGATTTCAATCTCTCTAGAATTGTTGCATCTCCAAGGTTCATCTTCGGAATAGTCTATAGCTTCCCTAGGAATTTGGTATTCATTTAAGTTCTGAATGTAAAAAGTTGTGTGGCTTGAATTGCTCTGGATACACATTAACCGGGACAATTGTTATTTTGAATATGGGAACCCCTTTGATTGAAGTCGCATTCGAGGTTGATTCCCATGGTACTTTTAATGTAAGGGACAACTACAACGCAGGTGGAAACTCAGAGGCGATAACTCACATGTTTTATATGTTGTTGTATTATTTTCAGAACGTTGAAGGGTTTGGGGGTTCTATTATGTTTGTTGCTTAAAATTGCTTGCTTGCTATATATTTATGTTTCAGAGATGGGTCTTAAGAGCCAGATGGGGAGTCAAACCCATAAAGTTTCCACCACATTCACCAACATGTTGGTTGATTTGTAACCACTGCGAGTGAGGTGGTGGAGTTCTGAAACAATTAAAAGGTTTCAAATCGTAGAGGAAAGAGTTCATTAGCCGAGGGTTAACTCCCAAATAACTAATTGGAGCCCTTTAACACATGCGTCATATATGTGTCATTACATCAATTATCTATGGCTTGGTTGCTGTCTTTATGATCCATCTCATATCTTTTAATGTAATTAGTGTGAGATCATGCTTGACCATTTTTTTTATTGGAAGTAGGGGGACATGCGTACAAGATTTAGGCTTATGGCGTAATATCTCTTTGTTGTACTTCACATTGAGAAGATGAAGGTTAGCGACTCATGCTACGAATCTTCCTGGGATAAGTGGGGCTCGAAACGTTGAAAAAGTAAGTAACAAGTTCAGGATATCTACTTTATTAACGACATGAAGCGGAGGTTTTTTTGTCAGATATGTTTGATTTCTAATAGATATAGGTAGTTTGGTGAGATTTTCTTTGGAGCTTAAAGTTAATGTTTGATTTAGATACCTAATTTTCATCGTTAACCTGTTAGGAGACTAAACAAGAAAAAGAGAGGAACACAACTTAGTAATTTCAGTTACTGCTTAATATTGTATCACAGTTTAAGCTCAAGTAGTACTTAATTTTAATTTCAGTATGAGCTATAGTCTTTCTTATTATTTTGGTTATGGCACTGTTTACACAATCCAAGATATATGTTGACGACCAACTGTAACCAAATTGTAACTTCAGCTCTACATAATTCTAAGTCGTTTGGCCACACAATCTTCATGCACATACTTACTTCTTATGTGAAGGTTTACCTTAAAATTACTTCACTTCAGGTTTAGGGCAATAGAATTCGATAACTTTATGTAAAACACGGGACTATGCATAAAATACGATTACGCCAAACCAAAATTCACGCCAAAATAAAAATTCATCGCTATGGGGTGGGGTAAATCCCTGTAAACACCAAGTTAAAAGAAAAAAAATTCCCGGTGCGTAGCACGGGCACAAAATCTAGTTGATTTTAAAGTTCAACACCGAGAATTTCCAAACGAGAAGCACCAACATATCCGCATCAGATAGGATGGTAGCATGTCAAAATGATTGGCCCTTCCTTATTTCCATGCCTATAACTAAGTTATTATCCCAAAGAACTACTGATCTCCATTTGAGAGACCAGATTTCAACTAGAAGATAACTATGCAAATTACGGTATTCTTTGTAACAAATTTTTACTAAAGACTATGTTTGGTAAAAAAAATTCAAAGTGCTTTTGGAGAGAAGCACTTTCATTTTAGGCTTCTTTTAAATGCTTCTTCTTTTGAGTGTCCCCTTTGCAACCACATATTGTCCTGCAGGATTACAAACGACAATACCAATACCAGATTCCAGATAACAAAAAGTTAGGATTTATTACTGTATTGGGATTAGGAGAAGCATTACTGGACAGAATGTGACACCAGATGGTTTGAATTGAAAAAGATGTATTTGGCCTCATCTTCGCAGGAAAAACCAAAGGTATGTGCAAGTCAGGTCCTCGGAACCTAATATTTTTAGTATCAAATTTGCAAATTCTGATGATAAAGATTCAATTTTTTATGGAGGAGCCTGGAATTTTGATGGACACTTGGTTGTGCATTAAGGATTGGAATTTAACTGTGGATTGATTATCATACTCTTGGTTTCACCTTATCTCTTTATTGTTGGTCACCGTATTTGTTTCTTTTCATCATGGAGGAAGCCTTTCTAGACCTTTGCAGCAACAAGTTGATTCTGGGAATTCCGATACATTTCGAAAAATTTTACTAAGGATTTTTTCTGTCGAGAGTCAAGATGTCGTTTTCTCTCTCCTCCATTCTCCAAACCGTAGAATTTTTCATCCATGTTAGTGATTAGATCCCATAGATTCATTAGTTTTCAAGCCTTAGATCCATTAGAACCCTTATCCCATAGAATAACTTGTTCACACCATCATGATTTCAGATCAAAAATTCATTACCAATGATAGGAAATTTTTTAGAGTAACCTGTAGCAAAACCATTCCTTCTTCTGCCATCACTTTGACAGAGTTCCATTCTCATGGAAAATTGTTAGGATCCTTCACCCACAACCTTGCTATTGATTTACAGAATTTATTTCATGAAGCTGCAAAAAATGGAGATCTAGGAAGGAAATTTTGGAAGCATGAAGATAATCAAAGATGGTTTAGTGCAACCAAGCTCTATAATGAAAAAGGATATTATCTTCAGATTCTCTTGTCAAGGCCAAACCCTAAAACATACCCAGTTTCATTTTACATTCCATCTGGACCTCGATTTGAAGGTTGGTTTGAAATGGCCGCTGCAATGGAGTCCATCATCAATTACTCCTCATCCCTTTCAAAACCTAAACCACAAATGATCAATCCACAAAACCACCAGCTATTGAAGGAAAGTTTCACAAAGCCAACAACCACCTATGCACAATCATTGTTCTCTCAGAATATAGATACAGGCTTCATATCCCATCAAACAAAACAAACCAAACACCTTAAAAAACAAAATTCCCCATTTGTTTGTGACAGGTCTGCAGCACCATGTTCTGTCATAGCGAAGAACTCCAAATACGGACAGTTCATACGCATTAATCAAGATACTTCCAATTTAGGTGGCTGGAATAAGTCTTTTGTGATTTCTTCATCTGCAAGGGTCAAGTCGTGGCCAAAAATTGGGAAAATACTTTGCACGGAGCTGCAAATACAAAACTCATTCGAATTGTTTCCGATTAATTCTACTCAGGCAATTTTCTATGTTGATAATGACTTTTCTCGTGCAAATTTTGAATTCAAATTTACTGCACATAATGTTACTTATTCAGTATTTCGTTGGCACGATCCGATTTGGTGTTCTACAGTGGTTCATCATTACGACTTCAATATTGAAGTTTTTTGAATCCCATTTCAGTTTTGGTCCCTGGAAGTCATCCATGCTATCGGTAGAATATGCGGAGAGTTGCTTATGATTGATACTGCAACTCTTAATCTCACCAATCTACGTGCTATGCGTATGAAAATCAGAAATTTGAATGGCCTCAATTCAATCCCAAGGATAATCAAGATTTTCTCAGGAAAACAAATGTTCACTGCTCATATCAACATCAATGGAAAGTCTTCTCATGTTGACGGAAGCTTTCTCGTTATACCACCCACAAGTTAAGATCTGGAATTCAATGCAGCAAACATCACTCCTACTTTGTTGGAAACAAATTTAACAAAAAAAGGGAAGTTTCTGCAAAACAACTTTGACACAGCAGCCACATGCAGGAATTCTTCTTTGTCAAGAGATTCTACAGCTATTCCCACGGATATCTCAAAATCTTTGACTCAATCTGTTATTAATAACAAAGTTACTGTACCCCTCAAGTCAAGAAACAAGAAAAGGTCCAGAAAGAAGAAGAAATCCAAGTCCAAACCGGCAACCCAGATTTGGCAGAAAGTTAACTACACCCAATTGTTAACCAAAATCTCCGGTATTTCCGTGGCTGAGAAGGACACTGAATCTACAGAAGCAGCTGATGTGGAGACTTCTGACATGGATATAGATTTAGTGCATCACTCTGCATCCTTCCAAATATTCATCCCTGAAGAAACCTGTGAAGAAACCAGTAATTTTCTTCTCCCTTCGAACCTTGTAGCGGAAACACCAACTGAACCACCATCTGCAGTCACTCTATCCAGCTCCCTATTGAATCTGCAGCCAAATTCTAGTTTCCAAAAAATTATCAATAACCACTTTCAATACCCAAATCCAACTGCACAACCTCTTTCACCATTCCCAGTAACTCCGACTACCTGCAGTCGCAATTATACCCAACCCAATACAGTCTCACATAGTTTTGAAACCAATAACTTCGGTCTGCAGTATAAAAATAACCAGAAAATCCTACAAATCTCGGTTCCAACATGGATTATGACGACTATTTGAACTAGGTGTACAGCTTGGTATCGGTTTCTCTGCTATGCCAAATCATGCAAGGAAATTCTTAGTGTCAAAGATTGCAAACTCCAGACCTGTTATCAAGCCCATACCTATACTGCCAACGAAAAAACAAATCCATAATGATTTTGCTGTTCAAAATTTTATGGGAATTGAGGGTATTGACAATATACCTGTGCATGAAGAGAAACAATATGCATTACCTCTAATGGGCCTGGAAGATTCATTCTTGGCATCTGAAGAGATTATTGATTATCCTAGTGACACAGATACAACGACACCCGAGTATCCACCCGGCTTTGAACCTTCTCCAGAGGATATTTCAGACGATGCTTGCTCACAGCCAGTAATTCCAGATAAGTTACGGAATGAATTAAAAAGACTGGGAATTTATGTTGAGGTTATCTCTTCACCATCCTCTAGACCAAGACGGTCTGTTGCTTCAAAGGGTAAATACAGTTCCCAATGAGTCTTCGATAGATATGGTAAATGCAGAGTGTTCCCATATCTATGAGTGTTCTATTTTACCCCTGAGTCTTCGAACTTGTCACCTCGATTAGGATGTTGATTGCTATAGCTTCAATTTATGATTTGCATATACATCAGATGGATGTTAAAACTGCATTTTTATATGGTGAATTGAATGAAGAAATTTATATGGATCAACCTCAAGGCTTTATCAAAAAGGTTGTGAAAACAAAGTATGCAAGTTGAACAAATCTCTTTACTGCTTTAAAACAAGCACCTAAACAATGGCATGAAAAATTTGATCGTGCTATGATAACTAATGGTTTCAAGGTTAATGAATTATAAATGTGCTTACATTAAATCAGGGATGATTCTCATGTTATTGTGTGCCTATATGTTGATGATATGCTCATATTAGGCAAGAATTGATATTATTAATAACATTAAAAGCATGCTTAGAGATAATTTTGACATGAAAGACTTAGGCCCTACTGATGTAATCTTAGGGATGAAAATCAAGAAAGACGCCTGATGGATATAGTCTAAGTCAATCTCATTATGTCAAAAACCGTATTAAAGAGATTTAATTATGAAAATGCTAAACCTCATCTACTCCTTTGATCCCACTTGCAAAACCTAAAAAGAACAAGTGGTAAGGGTATTGATCAACTTGAGTATTCTCTTTTATTATTGTAGTCTTATGTATTTGATGAATCAGACAAGACCTGATATTGCTTACTCTGGTGAGTAGATTAAGCAGTATACTTGCAACCTGGTGGTGGATCACCGGTATGCTCTCTTTAGAGTTTTACGTTACACGGGAGAGGACCTCAAAACTATTGCTTAAGTTTTTGGAAGTATCCTGCAGATCGAAGGGGTATTGTGATGCCAATGGATATCGCACTCAGAAGAGCGCAAGTCTACTAGTGGGTACATCTTCTTGCTTGAGGTATGAAAATGCCTTCATGGAATCTCACCAAATGTTATGTATAGCTAAAATCCACTATGGAGTCTGAATTTATAGCCTTGGAAAAAGCTGGAGAGGAGCTGAATGGATACGATGTTTCCTGGGAGGAATTCCACACAGCCCAACCTGTGTCTTCAATCGAATCCACCGTGACAATGGTCGCTTCTTGTTGCGCAAAGAACAATGTATACAACGGAAGTCTATACATATACTGAAGAAGACACAAGACGGTGAAACAACTACTTTTCATCGGTATTATCTCGATAGACTTTGTAAAATCCAAAGATAATCTTGCAGATCCTTTGACGAAAGGCTTAACCAGAGAGGAAGTTAAATTTACATCGAGGGGATGGACTTAAGTTTATTGAATAAATCACCATGAAGGATACTCAACCTTGTGATTGGATTTTCCAAATCAAGGTTCAATGAGACAACTAATTTATGGTGATATTGGGTAAAAGCACTATCTTTGTCCCTCCCTATGGTGTAACGTGGGATAGTGCTACCTGCATCAAGGATGATCTTTGCGATCTTAATGGGCACCATGGCTTTGATTAAAGCGGGTGGCAGACACTCTTTTTATGGACTCACCTTGTGGATGTTGGAAGTGGGCCGCTTTCCTATGAGAATTTGAGTGATTCTCTAGAGACATTCATTAAGTCCGGGATTTTAGCCCACGGCCAAAATGTAACAAATCATAAGAGCTTGGCACTGTTTTCTTCTACGAGGCATCAAGTGTGGCTGTTATTTCGAATTGCATTCATTGTTGGTGTTCAAGACATTGCGTTCACCGTATCAACAAGCGTAGCCTAACCTCACTAAGTTAAGGTTCAACCTTGGGACACCTTTAACCTATATTGTTGCCTTATGTTTTCTCGTGTTTTATCGAAATGTTTTATTATTCATGGGGGATTGTTAGAAAAACAATGTTTTGTTTTAATCAAAAATGCATGGACCATGTTTTGATCCCAAGACCTATTACTCCCTAGATGTTTTTTCATGAATGAACAAAACATTAGTCCCATATAGACTAAAACACTTAGAGTTTTAGACTTGGGTCATAGCATTGGTTTAGCCTTGGTGTATGGCCTTTGGGTCTTTAGACCTTTATGTATGGGGAAAGCCTAGACTGGCTTAAACTTGCCTAAACCTTATTGCATTTCTTATTGCCTTTCCCTTGTTCATACAGCTTCAGACAAGCATGCACGCTCCTTGGCTCTTTGGAGGCGTGCAAGGTAAGCGAGGAGAGGGAGAGGAGGTGAGGTGAGGGGTGGGTGTGGGTTTATCCGACCCTATCTTTTACCTAATTTTTCCACACGTTTCTCCCACACATATAAAGAATTTTATTCTTTGCCTTCTCGGTTTTGGTGTCCACCTGCAAAAAAAACCTCTTGAAGCATCTTTGAAAAATGTCGTTGTAACACTGTGCACCTCGAGAAGAATCTCAAAAATTTGAATTCGACAAAACATTTCTACCGTATTTTTTAATCTGATGCTTTTACTTCATCCGACAAAAGTCAGTTTTGAATCACTATTACAGTCTATCCATTATTGGATTCTTGGTCTAACGTTGAAATGTTTTTGCCATAAATACGAGAGAAGAATTTCATTTGAAACCATACCTTTTAACTTTTCTCTCAAATTCTTTCTTCTTCTTTTATTCTTTCTAAATTTTATTTAAGTTTCTTAAACATTAAATAGAGTTCTTTAGTTTGCTGTAAACATAAAAAACGAGCGTAGTTTACAAAACATAATTTTGTAATACTACTTCTCTGCTTAAAAAAACATAGTTAGTTTACATAAACATAAATTACTTTTTACATTTCCTTCAAATCGGTTGTAGTTTCTATTTATGTTTTGTTTTCATTATTTGGCCGCTATGTTCTAAGGTTCTCTCTGGTATGCCACACATA
>JAJJWX010000592.1:0-17992 GCA_023529315.1 Papaver bracteatum | reverse complement strand
TCCTCTATTCTACAATTTTTTTTTCTTCTCTTCTTCATCAATTTATGATCATCTAAACCTGATCATATACAAATCTAATCAAAATCATCAAATTTTCATCGTCGTCGATTCATTGAATTTTCATCCTCGATTAATCAGTATTTTATAAACAAACCTATCCATAAGTATTTTCCCACAAACCCATTACTTCTAATTCGTTTTTGATTGAAATTTTGAGTTGTAGTCATCAAAATATGTTGAATTTTGAGGTTACAGTAGTAAGTTCGGTTATGATAATTTTGAAAAAAAAACCTAGTTTTACAACCGAACTTTTGAAAATGAAGAACACAAAGAACACTTCGGCTAAGAATATTGTTTTGCCTAACCGAACACCTGAGTTCGGTTGGGTCTCAAAAATAATTTCAAAATCGAACTCTTCTCAATATAAGGCTTGCAAATGTTGAGTTGGTCCGTTTTAATCCCTAGTCAAAAATATAATCCTAACCGAACTTTGGGATGCAGAAAACCTATATAATGAGTTAAGTCATCACGAATTAATTTTTTCTGTGTCTCAAAAAAGCTAACGTTGATCAAACATTTAGCTTGGTTGTTCTCATATCAATATGTTGCTAACCTTTCCATAAGAACCCTAGCTTCTTTGAAAATCAATATGTTGAGTTCGTTGGTTCCTAGTGTCAAAGAAACGCTAAAACTATTTCTTTCAACTTGAAGTTTACTTTGACACCTCATAGCAAAAAATCCTATGCAAATTGTAATCGTGCTTATTTTTGCCCACTGTAAAGCTAGAGCGTTGAGTTTTGATTTTAACCGTTTTTACCCACTATGTTCGGTTATTCGAGTGCTCTGAAGGCTAAAACTATTTTCTAACCTAACTTTACCAATATTACTATAAAAAAAACAAAAAAAATGATTAGCCGAACAATTTTCCCAATCAATGTTGAGTTTTGATTTAATCTTTTTGCCCACTATGTTGAGTTTTTTCAAGATTTAAACCTAACTTTAGAAGATCCAGCAAAAAATGGGTCCCAAAGGATGGGTTTGAAGTCCCACTACGAAGAAATCTTAAAACCCATTTAGTCTAACCTGTTAATGAACATTACCAATATTAGAGTTCACCAAAACAAGAAAAAAAACTGTGGTTATTATGCCCCTCTATGTTGAGTTTCAATTTAACTCTTGGTGCCGGGGAACTTCACTCCGAATTGAATATTGAGTTTGTCGGTTCTAACAATCTCCTTGAACGAGAAAAACTTAATCCAGTGCCTCTGTTGATAAACCTAAAATTACTCACCTGATACTCTACAATAAAAGTTTTGTTACATAGTCCCAACCTCTAGCACTTGAGGCAAACTCATCAAAACCTCCATTAAAATTGAGTTCAATATTATCCGCGTGATCCGCTGGTGGAGGCGGCTCGTTCTTTTGGAAAAAGTAGTCTGAAACTACACTTCCAAATGAGTTATCCGCCTACATTCGTCTTCAGATCTTGATAGCAAAACTTGTTTAACTTAACCTAATTCAAGCTATAAAATTCTTATTTCAATTTGATCCAAGATGAAATCTTCAAAATCCCTAAAGGAACAAATAACTATATTTGAAATATGCTTCTTGGTGGTTTTGAAGGTTCGAATTCATTAAAAAAAATAGTTTTTCCAACTCTTATAATCTCCTTCTTCTTCCCTTTCAATAACTTAATTTTAAGAAAAATAATATTGATTTTATCTTACACTAATCACTAATTAACCGAATTTGATTACACTAACTAATCATTACACAAACTTAATTAGGAAGAGTAATTTTGGTATTAAATAAATATTTGGATAAGGGGTGTCCTCACTTTACATCTAAATGTCTTACTAAAAATAGAACCATGGTCCCAAAAAAACCATGGTCAAAAAAAAAAAAAAAACAAAAAGTTCAATCTTATATCCCCTCCCTTGGTTTGCTTTCGGCGCCTTTGCATCTAAATCGGCTTTTTAACCGTGGGGTTTGTTTTTGTGGAGCCATGTGTCTCACGAAATGTTTGTTTACTCAACTAACTGGTGGTCGGATTTTAAAAAAATTATTAAATTCAATCCGAGATATGTGTTCAAAGTCCGGTAAAAAAATCCTTCTTAAATTGGGGTTTATGCCACTTAATTAGGGCCTATGAATTACTTCAACCAACCCAAAGAGAAAGATATGGGATGTCTAAAAGATCGTAAAATATTAAATTAACCCTTAAAGAAAATTTAATTATTCTAACAAAAATTCAAATACAAAATCATAATCACTTTATTAACAAATACAAAAATCACTAATCAAAACTCATTTTCAATTTCCATCAAAACTAAATCCTAATCAATCTTAATCTAATTTCATTTTGGGCTTTGAAAAAAAAAATCAGAAACAAATTACAATTCAAATGATTGAGTTAAATCCCTTTAATCCATTCCTTTTAGGAGGTACTCTACAATGATTTACCTCTAAATATTTGAAATTCACTCATCAAATTTTATGAAAATCCACCCGGAATCGGTTTATGTGTGCACTATACTAGTACCGATTCTGGTTGAAATCGGTTTTTATTATGTACCTACATAACCCGATTCTAGGTGAACATCAACAGTAATCGGTTTAAATTAATGCACGAATCAACCGATTCCAGGTTCAAGTTCGGATTAGTAGATAAATCAAGAATCGGATTATTAGTGCATACGTATAATCCGATTATGACTGTTAACGGCTAGTTTTTAAAATTGAAATTATAGTCGTTGGTACTTTGTGTATATAAAGAGGATAGCCTATTCTCTTTCATACACTAACTAATCCAAAGAAATCTTTCTCCATTGTTAATTTTATTTTTTTTCATTTGGAGATGTCAAGTCCATCATCATTGACTACCAATTCAATCGAACACATACTTAGAAGATGCAAGCGAACAACCAAATCAATTGCGGCAATAGAAGAAGGGATGAGCAAAAGAAGAGAACAAACAACTACAAACGCAACTTTGTCTTCATCACCCAACAAATATGTTAATGTAATGGATGGAGTGCATGTTAAGCAAACAAGTAACTACAAAAGAAACCATAACATCGTCATCGGATGCGACAAAAAATGAAGAGAAAATCAAAGCAAAGAAACGATGTCAAGCGCAATTCCAACTAAGGGAAAGAATGAAGATGTTGATGAAGAGACCGAATGGATTAGAAACTTTTACATTCTCAAGGATCTTTCGAATATCCTAAAGATCATAGTATATTTTGGATTAACGTTGTTTGGGGTCCTGTAGCGCCCCTAAAGCTAGCAGCTGACTAATCCAAGAGATTAACTAAATAAAGAGGCACTAAGAATCTAAATCATTTACTTAAACATTCAATTAAGAAATCAGCTACGAAACTTAACCCGAAAACTGACCCCGCTCTGAAATATATAAAACCAAAAACTACTCTCAAATGATACATATACAATAGTGTTTTGGTTTGCAAATAGAATATAAACAAAAATCAAAAATAGCGGAAGCTATGTAATTAAAATCCTCGAAGCTTTCATCGCCACATGCACATCTTGATCTTTCTCTGAAACTGAAAGTGGGAATGGGTGAGCACATCATCCCTAGAAGGGGTGCGCAGTGGAAATAAACATATAACCTTTAAGTAAACATCGACATGATTTGGAAAACAATCCATGTTTTCCTAAATACTAAAAGGAAACCAACTCACTGAACTAAACAACATGTATATGGAACTAACTCCTTCTTTATTTCTGTGGTGACATTTACACACCATATTGATGACAATTACACACCAACCATTATTTCTGTGGTGACATTTACACACCGTAATACTGGTGACAATTACACACCTAAATAGTCTGTGGGTGAATATACACACCCGTAATATTGGTGACAATTACACACCTAGATATTCTGGGTGACAATTACACACCCAAATGTGCATGAAAGTATAAATGAAGGAGCGTATCCTATATACTACATTAGGAAATTCTTATTTCCCATAAAAATTCATAAATACAATCAAAGCATTAAAGATCCTTTCCAAGCTATGGAAATATTAAAATAAATCAACAGAAATTTCAGAATTTAAAGTAAACAATGCACGAAAAGTACAACCAGACAGTGCATGAGTTTGTTAAACATAAATCTTTGTAAAAGAAAACATCAATGATCACAAAAGAGTTAAAAGTAAATTCTCACCTCTTTTCATGACAAGCCACGCCTACCTTGAGATCCACGATCCACTGGTTCATCCTTTGAATCGATCGTTTTTAATATAGTCTAACTGTTGATCACACAAGAACTCTAAGAATCTTTCCAAAATGGATTACACAAGAATCATACGAGTCTATCTAACGGTTCTAAGCCCATTAAATAAGTATTAAAAATATCTACAACTTTGTAGAAGGAACTGAAATCTAATTCGGACCATAAGTGGTCCAATTCATTAAGATAGGATAACTAATCCTAAGCCCAAGCCCATGAATCCACTCTCTTACTCTTAGGCTTGGTCTATTTGGGTCAACAAACGGTCAACGGGGTCAACGGACGGTCACTGACAGTCAACGTCAATCAAAGGGTCAAGGTCAGTCAACTGGTCAATGTCAGATCAACTGAGTCGAGTCGGGGTCAATTCTAGTCAAAAGAGTCAACTCAGTCAAGAAAGATAAACTCGGTGAGCCAACACCTATACAACTCGTTCGAAACCGAGTCAGCTAACCTAAACTATTCATACATCTGACTGGGATGACTAATAGGCATACTTCTATTGGGACCAAGTTCAACTCTAATTCTTATATTCTCAACTCAACTTATTTGATTAACAAAGTAACTTCAATTCAAATATAGTAAACAAACATCAAATTCAAATTACAAACAAAGACTATGTCTACCTGCAATTGCAGCTTTAAGCAACTTCTAAGTCGACTTAAAAACACAGCTACTAAACTTAATCACCACCACTTAAACCTGAACTACACAGTCCATTATCAACTTCATAAATCCACTTCAATCCACCACACCACCTCAATCTGAACCCATTCCTTGTAATATAATCACAAACCCATCTTTACAACTACAACTTCATTCACTATCCCATTGGCACTATTCTCAAACCATAGATTACCACTTCGCCTCAGTTACAATTCATACATCTACACACTCAGATCCATTACATTCGCCTCATGTAGATTCAACCAATCCATCTTGTCAAACTCAGTTCTATTACTAACTCCAATTCCCTTATCTAGCCACAACCAACCCATTACACAAACAATACCACCAACACCATTTCCTTGCACTCACTACAACCAACACAGCTCCATTCCATATTCACTAAATTCTGAGCTTCATAAGCATTACCAGTTCAACAACATACCACAATCCCCTTCCATGCACTCATAAACATCACCAATAGCTACAAAAAATACCACTATGGAACTCCACTCCATTTGCAACAATAATTCATCTCCAATTCTAAACACATTCCACTCTTTAACTCCATACACTCCTTGCAATAACATTATGTGACCACCACCAATAATTCAAATCTATACCCATTCATTCTTTTCATCCTCTATGATTCAATAACATCAGTTCATCAAAAACAAACCTAAACAATTCATATCCCATGAATATCAAACACACACCATTCCAATCCATCACCACTTACAATTTAACTTGACTAACAACAATCTCGAACTTCTTGTTCAAACTATCTTTCAAAATTTGACTGCACATCTTTTTAATTGTAACTCAATTCAACTTAAGAAGAAAAAGATTACCTTCGTGAAATCCAAATCTCATAATTGCTAGACGGTCTTCTTCTACTAATTCAAACAATTCCAATCACTCGGATACCTCTCTTATTTTTACAATCACTATAAGTTCCATCAAGATTGATTTAAACCTAATTCGTTGAAGCTCCTTTAAAAACTCCATATCATAATTTTAACTTCAAAAATAACTCTAATTCGTTTAATACCTCAATACCCATCTCTAATCACCTTCCTAGAACATCGAATTCATCTTCTAACTCATCTTTAATCGAATCTCGAAATCCACTTCAGAAACCCTAGTTCTCAGTTCGTCTCCAAGACAAATTCAGAACTTCAATTGAACTTCTAACCATGATTCTTCATCAATAATAGCTCCTTAATTCATCTTTTAAATCTTCAGAGGATCAATCAAAACTACAAACCCTAATTCCGACCCCTCGATTCAAACCCAGTTGTTTGTTTCCCAATTAACGACCATCATGCCATCTTCTCAATCATCTATCCAGTCCTACCACTGTTTCCAATCAATTCTTATTCAAACCCTCATATAAACTCGGTGAAGAAGAACATAAGAGAAGCGAAGAAAAAGAAGAAATAGAAGAAGAATAAGAAAATAATCGATCGGGTTTTGGTGAAGATAATGCCAACCAAAATGTTAAAGGCACTCGACCAAATAATAAGGGCACCCAAATGGTTAATAGGATAAATGATCATTATTCCCTTCGTGTTACTCTGATGATATCTTTTTGTTTTGTATCCGAATGACACGCTCGAGCAGTCCATTTCACGTAACTTTTCGCGATCTATCTAACGGACTAATTTCAGATCTAGATCGTTCTTAGATTAATTTCTATTAATTAATATTTATGTTAAACTAATCGAGTAATTAACGCAAATCGCTTCTTTTGACTAGTCTAATAAATGACGAGCTTGAGGTTCTTTACATTCTCCCCACCTTATTCATTTTCATCCTCGAAAATTGAACCACCCTTCCGGTCTTCAATACTCCCCAGCTTAAAGAATAACCTTATCTCTTGTCTAAGCGCAAACAACTTAAAACAAACAGAGCACAAACCTATATGACTTTTTACTACTAAAATTTGTGGTTCTAGGTTCAACTATGCTAATTTAATTTATATCAAATAGGGAAGTCTCTAATTACAAGGGAGATTCCTACAGATCTTTCTAAGTAAATTTAAAATTACCGGTTTTCTAAAAGAACTAAATTATACTTCTATGATCATCTCTGAATGCAGTTACCCTGTCAAGGTTGGCCAATCCCAACAATGTCTTCCTACGGATAGAGAAAACACAACCTTCACTATTCCACAGTGCTGGATTAACTAATTATTAATTTATTAAAATTAATTAGTCTTTAAACTTTTATTGTAACTGGTGTAGGTCTGATAAATTTACTTCGTAAATAGTTTAGATCATTTTAAACAATTTAGTCACCTAAATTATTTATTTATTTATTTTACCAATATAAGTAATCCCAATCCGATTTTATGTCAATTTATAATATCTGGTCTTTTTAACTTTACTATAATACCTTTATATAAATTTTCCAAACATAATCTACTATAAATTTCCTACTAGCCTAATTATTCGAATAATATTATCAACCGTATTATTATTTTCGTTATTCTTAAGTTGATAGTCTGGTTGATACATTAAGCTTTAATCTTTGTAAATATAATTTTACATCCATGTAAAGATTGATATAATAGATTTTTATTCAGATTAAATTCGTATATTATATATTGTTAAACATTGGCGTTGGTAATTTAATATAGTTTAAATTTGAGTCTACACAAAATTTATAATATATCCTCATAGTCTTTAGATTTTGCTAATATTATAAAGTATCCTATTAATGTACGAATTAATTTTCTTTTAATTCCAATATTACACTAAGCATGAGAATACTATTATTACTATTTCATGTATATTTTATTTTTACATATTATTTTCAATGTACTTATTTGTTGATTTCATTATGTGACTTGATATAAGTAAATAACACTAACAATTTTTCATAATTGATTGGTTTTAATATTTTATTATTATTAGTACATTTATTTCTTATTTCTTAGGTCGATAAAAGTTAATCACAATGCCAAATTAATTTATTATTAATAATAAATTTGATTTGATCTAACTTTATTTCCTTAAATTTATAATATTGTTAAATAATCCTTGAGTTGTACTATTAATAAAAATTACATTTTTCTATTACTATCCTATTATTATTATTATCCTAATTATTATTATCCAATAATTCTAAATCTTATAGTAATTAGTATTATTATTATTATTATTTTAATCGTTATATATCCTCAATGTTTTTTTTTTCTTGATAATTTAAGTTCAATATGATACTAATTGAGAAATGCTAACATTACTTATCAAAATTATTATCACTTTTATTGAACGCGTAATTGGGGATATGAAAACTAATTGGGGATATAGCTACAAGACAAAATAGGAGTCCCAATAGCAATTCAGGGTCACCCCTTATGTAATTATTTTTAATCTTTAATCTACCCCTCACTAATTAGGTTTAGTGGTTAATCATAATTAGTAAAAATCTTAAGTATTTAGGATAGGATTAGTGTGTATTTTTATTTGTGTTTGGGTGAGAGTAGAAGGAGGGAAAAAATATTTGAGAGGAATTTTTTGAAAATGGAAGATGATTGTTATGAGAGAATTAATGCTAATAAGAGGTTGAAAAGTTGATTTTTTCCTTTGAATCCACCATTGTTGCAGCTGAAAAAACTTGTGTAGGCAGATGGTATTCAACCAAAACCCATGCTTGGGCAATTGTTGGAAATGTTCATAAATTGTTTGCCACCTGTTGGGGGGTTCTGGAGCTATGTTGCATTATTTTCAACTACGACCACTATGTTTATTGTTTCCCAAGATAGCATGTTGCATTATTTTATATCTTCGGAAAACAATAACGATGGTCTTCATATCAACTACGACCATCACCGTTTAGTGGACTTTGATTAAAACCAGGAAAAATTCAAACGGTATTAACTCGATTTAAGACCATGTTTTAATTGATGAAGACCATATCCTTAACATGATACCATGGTCTTCATCATCACCTCGCATGGTCATCACTTTCAAGATGATCTTCATCACTCAATAAAAAATTATTTCCAAAGTGAGGAGAAGCAGAATTTGATATGAGTGGGCGGAGAGTTTAGAATTTGAAAGGGAATGGGGAATATTTGGGTTTCAAAGATCTACCCTAAATAAGATTAATAAAAGTGGAGATGGAAATGGGGATATGATTTTGTTTTTTTTTATTTTAAGTTTTGATTTTTATTTTGTGAAGGGTATTTTAGTATTTTCATAACCAAAAAATAACCCCTTAACACATACCATGGGTTGAGAAGTAATTCATATCCCCCACCATATATCCCCTAATTTCTTTTTATTATCATTTATAATTACGATATAATATTTTTATTAGTAACATTGATGGTTAACTATTATTCTAACTACTCTTACAAATACTATTGAGTCCAAAAATACTATTAACATTGATGTAATTGCAAATTGTTGATTCTACGGATAAGTCAAAGTACTCCATAAATTAATATGTCTTTTTCAAGATTTATCAATTATACTAATTTTAAGATCCGATTTGTATTATATTGATTTTGGTTCGAACTTTTTTATATAAATGTCTTTAGTGCTTCCACATATATAAGAGTCTCAAATTAAAAATATGAGTTGCTTAATTCGATTTTTCAACTACTCATATAAGCGTCTTGAAATACTCATAAAGTGTCTTAAAATATGCAATATTTGTAATTTTATAATATTATTTAATTCAAAAGATCTTTTATTAGCTTCAATATTATGATTTACAATTTGGCTTTTAATTTTGATTTTGATTTTATTTTTCTCCCAAATTTCAAAAATCCCCCAAAAGTCCCTCTTTTCAATTTTCTAAATCTGCTCTCAAATTCCCCCATAACTTGTCTCACAAAATCATTTGAAATTAAATTCACATTGGATTACCAATTACTTCCCACCATTTTTATCATGTTTATTTTCTCAGATATTTTGACATATTATTATGAAATACCCTGCACGAACACGGCACCTCCTTAAAACAAGAAAAATAAGATAACATCTCATTTTGTTTTTCTTTCTCCTCTTTCTTTTTCTTTCTCCTCTTTAAGAAAAATGGAGATAAACTGATTTTGATTTTGTGAACACGGATCAAATCCAGATACAGAATCCTCTGTTACTTACCGAAATCATCAAAGTCATAATTGATTTTGATTTGTAAACCTAGAAAGCGGTATAAAAAAACACTATTTACAAAATTCAAAATCTTTGATTTTGTAAACCTGGAAATTAATTTTTACTCTTAGCTTGAAACTCTTAGAAAAGATTGAATTTTTAGAACTAAAAACCCTAGAAGATCTCTAACCTCGAGTATGAAAAAAAACCCTTTACTAAAATCAAAATTATCTTTGATTTGTGAACCCTAGAAATTTGATTTCTAATCTTGTGTTTGAATCTTATAGGAGAAGATCGAAATAAAAATTATAGAAGATTTAAGTTCAAATCCTTGAAGATTCAGGTATAAACTCTAACCATATTACATGTTGTTTCCGATTTATTCTTTATTTATTTTTTAATATGATATCTCAAATATTTGTTATGTTTTATTTTAGGTGATTCAGTAAATACAGCTAAGAAGTTTTGGATTTGTAGAATCGCTTAGCGTTCTATCAGAAAATAATATTCTCTATGCTTTGGGTTTTACTTTCCGTATTCTCTTTACCGGTTCTCTTGTCAGAGGACTTCGGTGTGTTCTGTTCTTTTAGTTTGATGTATATTAATAACACACAATATTTAGTTTAATGAAATTTTTTGAAGTGGGTATGCTTTAAAGATTTCTATGGATCTATTAAGGGATAAGCAATCATACAATCAATTTTTTTTCCGTATTTTACTACTAATTAGATTATAGGTCTAAATTGCTATACTTGTTTGATCGCAGAAACCAATTGATTCACTAAAGCAACAATCTAAATTACTCATCACATTTTAATGTCTTATCACATTCTCAAATAAACTACCAACTGTTTATAGTTCACTTATTGTGTAGTTAATTAATGTTATATGTTCCAGTAAGTTTAATCCTAATTTTTTTTTTAAAATGTTTTTGTTGGTTTGTGCCTACTTAAAAACATGCACAGAAGTTTTGGGGGTAATGGACAATGTTTTCATGGTAATCATCACTACACCTTATTCAAGAATTTCTAATACTAGAAAGTCACATTTATACAATTTGTCTCGCCATGTTTCACAATGTTTGTCTCAAATTAGTAAACGCTTTGTACTATCAAATATCGATGTAAAATTAACTACACGTGTCATATACAATTACTACTTCGTCAATAGCTTATGCAAATTATAGTACTAATGGTACCAACATGAGATAATGTACATACACTTCTAGCAAAAGCAGTAAGCTGCTTGGAAAATTAGATTTGACCATGTTTTATTTTAACTCTATATGATAAGTTTTGACTTTACTGTATTAGATATTGTCATTATAATCTTCCTAAGGACTTGCATTTCTTTTTCAAGAGGTTTTTTTGTCAAGTTATATGGACTTATGGTGTTGTCATGCCTAAACACCATTGTAGCTCTTGTATATATTTTTTTCTTCTCTATGGAGGAAGAACTATTGTAACCAAAGTACCTCGTAATAACCGATGTGGAATAAGAAAGACATAGACCTAACTTTGGTAATGAGTCAAATCTAGTAATTCTCACATTAATGCGGAATTACCTGTAGAACTGCATCATGTTTTAGATAAGAACGCGAATTCATTTACTAAAATGGTATACTTGTAAAAGTGTAGGTAATCTTTAACTAAGCAATCAAAACAAATTTGACATGTTCTCGTCCACTTGGTGTCTCTTATGCTTCTTTATCACTTTCTTGTTCAGTGCTCACTAATCTTATCAATCTAAATAAGAGTAGTCTTCGCTTGCATTTCTAAGAGTGGAGTTTAATAATTTGTATTTTCAGCGCCACCGCACTATCATTTAGACAAAATTTTTATAATACCATCGTAGTATTTTTTTATTTTGAGATTGTTCTAGCTACATGTCTATCAGATTTGCACTATACTGATCGTTAACATCTAATGCGATTTCATTTAGCTCTCTCCGATAACTTGAGTTTAGTTGGTGGTTGCTTGTTTCTCACAAGCACTTAAAGTATCTCTTGTGCACCAGCTTAGTCTTGATTTTCATTTGCTTCTCTATTTCGATTTTTATGTATGTTTATATTAGAAGTTGACTGAAAGCCCACCCACGTTTTATATGCATTCTATATGACTAATTAAATATATTTTTTTCTTCTTGTTATCCTTCAAATGGAAATCCACGCCTCCTAGATTCTTTGCATTACATGAACCCCTATTAGAAAGTGAGAAATTATCTCTCAATGTTCTAAATTGAGTGGAAGCAGGACTTACTCTGAGGTGAAGATGAGAAAAATACCCGACTGTTGTTGACCTTTGATGGACACACATTATGTGTAACCTTGAAAATATGCTTATCATTGTCCTCGCATTCTAAAGAGAGAACATTCTGTTTTTTTCAGGTTGACGGAATTCAAGGTATTTTGACAACAAAATGTACAATTGATATAATGTATTATATGTATTTAGAAATTGATGTACTCTCACTAGGAGATTTGGTTCCTTACACGAGGTGTAAGTAATTGGTAGTGCTCATCATCAGAGTCGTTTAGTTTTAGTCGATTAATCTGTAATTAAGTAGTGCCATGAATGATAACATCTTAACCTTTTTAATCAGGTGGTGTTGGTTTGATGGTGTTTCAACATTTTGGAGGAATCAATGGGGTTTTATTTTACCTAAGCCACGTATTCACCAGTTGGGTATAATCCAGTTCTATTTTTTGATTTTAACCTTTTGTTCAACTGAAAATGGTAGTATTTGTTTAGATATTTTCTTGTTTGTGTTGTCATTGAAGATTTTGAGTCTTGGATTTTGTTTGTGATCTGAGAGAGGGGTTAATATATTAAGTTTCAACTTAATATTATTGTATTTTCAGTATAGATTGAGTGTTAAAATAATCTTTGAAACTAAAAACTTGTGTTTCTGCTTTAGTTGTCCACGGAAAGTGATATGTGTATTTTGCTGTAACTACTAATGTCCTTTTATCATGTGTAAGTTATTTTTCTTTCAGTGTTGTGAAATATGGTGGTTATACATAGAGTTTACCCACCCTCAGCGGTATCCTTTTAGCTCGTGGTAATGAAAGAAATCTTATATTTTAAGCCATGTATGCTTTCTTTCGTGGCTACCTATACACATGTTCTTATTAATTTCTTTGATTTACTTTTCAGGTTGATTGTTTCCATGCACTGCGGAGGATCGAGCCTTTTTAAGCAATGACTTTCTTCGTTTGTAAGCATCCACTTGAAATGTTCTTTCTGCATACGTCTTGGTCCCTCTTGTCCTAACGGTTTAATGACATAATTATCATACAATTATATCCATGCTTATTTCTCGAAAACCAAATTATACCCCTGTTTGCTGGTGTTGTTTGATAACAATTACCAACATACTTCTGTGATTATATAGAAGTTCAGAATTTTTGTTGTCAAGTCATGGAATGTTATCATCCGCTGTTTTCTAGGTGAGCCTAATCACATGTAATCCTCATTATCCCTCTGAGTTGTTCATCCTTACATATTATGAAAATATTCAGTTTTCGTGTTTCTTATCCACTTACTTCATTCGTTCAGGGTTTACTACCTGAAGCACTCATTCACGATGAAGTGTTACTCTCAGCTTTCCTCAAACAGTTATCAACAGTCTCGCTTGGTCTATTACCAAATTTTTCCGCTTCCGTTCGTGAGATACAAGAAAAATCCAGGTCCTTACTGAATTTCTATATCTTTCATGACATGGGTATCATGATTTTCTCCCTGGATAATGGCCTATACTGAGAAGAGTTATAGTAGGACCCTATTTTACCGGTTACCATGTAGTTATCAATGGAACTGCCAATATGAATGGTTGAGTTTTTGTATCATAAGCCATGATAGTTTTGTCACTCTTTTCTTGCTTGATCCTATCTTGAATCCATAACTTATGTAGCTCATATACACAATGTTCACTGCAGGTGGTTGAGTTACGAAGAAAGAAATGTGGATGACCCAAAAGTCGATCAACCGAAGATTTACATCTTAAGTATCATTGTTGGTCTTACTATTAGTTCCTCTTAGTCAAATTTGATTTCATATTCTATGAAACATTTTATTGAACAAGGTTAGACTTTATATCATGGGGAAAAAAACAAATAAAATCAATCGAAGTTTTATATCATGGAAAAGAAATAGCAAAAGTTTTGGATTCTTGGATACAAGCAAGAAACTGTCTTTTAATTTTACTACATTTATTTCCATTTGTGTATGTAGGGTTTGATATTTTTTATGATGATGCTCAAACTTATGTCTTCATTTGCTTGTCTGAATTGCAGGTTTGAGAATCAAAGAAAAGATCAAGTAGATGCAATCCTCCAAAATTTTGGTAGGTGCAAGAGATGGAGAATTTGAAGTTAGACAATAATTGTTTAAGTACAATAATTATTTTAAAGCTTGACCATTCTCGTTACCACTTACCATTAAGCAACCTTCCACATAACTAATTCATTCAACAACCAATGAAATTGAAATATTTGAATTTGGTCGATTTTAACATACCATTGGGGTATTGATTTCACATATGTTGCCACATCTCATTAATCCACTTTGATTGAAAAATATCTTTTGACTTTTTTAGTTTTACATATATCACCGGTCTCTAACATTTTTCATTATTTCTATTGTCTCTCTCTTTAGAGATTGATTAATGAAATCCTCATAAGAGTTAAGAAAAGGAAACTTTATGTTGGGTGGTCTTTGGACTAAAGAAAGTGGAAATATCGGTACAAGATGCTCCAAAGTGAAAGGTATATGTCCTGAAATCGTGCCCATTTGATCTTGTCATGTTTTTGTTCGCACTTTTTGGTATGTAAACTGATCAAGATGGTCCATTTACTTCGTGGAATTATATGGAAATCATGATGACGGAATTGGATAAGCATAACGATTTGAGTGAAAAAATTCTAGGTAATTTCTTAAATTCTTGTAGAAAATGTATCCACTGCATATGCATGACGATGTCCAGATTACCACTGATTGAACAAGAAACCCCCAAATATGCTCAAATTTGATCCCAAATTGTAGAGACATGCTTGTTATCCATAATTTATTTTGTTAAAATTCAATCATCTTACATCTATAATTGTATTAATTGATTGTGTGGATGGATTCATATGATAATAAATTGATTGAATAATGGTTTCATATTTGATTGGGAATGGAGTGGCTAGATACCTATATTCGGTGCAGAAATCAAATATGCGGAGTCCGAGAAATTTGAATATATATATATATATTTTTTAAATATGATTTTTATTTGAGACGGATACAAGTGTCTCAATTAATTTTTGCGTCACTTTAAATGACCAAAAAAATAAATTTAGTTCACTTAATAACCCGTCGGTAAAAATTTATGCGACACATACAAACGTCTCAAAATTAATTAAGAGACGTTTTTAAGCGTCTTTAAATCCATCTCAAAACATTACCTACGCAAAATTGAGACACTTATATGTGTCTCAAACAATAATGACAACACATATATATGTCTCAAAATCATCAATTTGGTGTAGTGTGATGCACCACTTCTTCATCACTACTAGAGTCTTCATCATCACTATAAAGTTTCATTTTTGCTAAAAAAATCACAAACCCTAGTTTTTTTCCCCTCTACTTCTTCTTTCCCTCCAAACCATAAAAATAAAATGAATTTCTACTCTAATCCTAACACTATAATCAAACTCAATTTTAAAAAAAATATTAACTTAATTAATCATCACTAATTTAATAAGGGCATATGAGGCATTAACATAAATAATGGATAAAGGGTTTCTATGAATTGCTACTTAATGACCCTATTTGTATGAATTGTTCTTAGTGACCATATTTTGTCATGTAACTATAGGCCCAAATTTAAGGAGGAAAAAAAAATCATGGCTACTAGTGGGTATACCAAGAGGGACCAAATTATATATACGACATAGCCATTTTTAATTTGTCTTATAAGAAAGTTGATTCTCTTCTCTTCCCAGTAGTACACCCCATTAATAATGTTGTAAAAAGATATTTTCATTGTTTATGTCAAGACATTTGAAAAAGAAAAGAAAAACGGTTTAAGATCTTATTTCGATTGAATCAGCTCTTTTGAGGTCAGATCCAGAATTAAAAAGGCGAAATAGATTAGCGCAACAAATAAGAAGAACCACCTCTTATTCAATAATAATTATCAGTGTACATCAAAGCATCCATCAAAGCATCTGTCTCAATTGGTCAGAGTAATAATAACAATCCTCAAACAAAGAATAATAAATCATAAGAGAAAAAACTAAAAAAATAGAAATTCACAAGAATTTGAAAGAAAGAAAAAAGATCAAATCACGCCCATTCAACCGATTCCTAGATAAAAATCCAGCAACTAAACATTACTCAAATAATCTTGGGCTTAGAATACAGAAACAGAAGCAACAAATGCTTCAACAAAAGCAGATCCAACAGCCACAAATCTGTGTGCACCTGATGATGGTGCATCAGCTCCTGGACCGGAAGCAGGGCCGGTACCAGGGGCAGCAACAGCTGGAGCTTCAGCAGTGGCAGGTGTTGCTGGTGATGAAACTGCTGGTACCGGTGCAGCTACGGTTGGTGGTGAGGCAATAGGAACCGGTGCAACCGTTGGTGTTGCTGCTGGAGCTTGAGCTCTTGATGAGGTTGATAATAAACCCATTATCATGAAAATTGCGAATACGGCAGACATCTTCATTTTTCGAGAGAATTAGAAATGCGTAAGATGTAAAGAAGATTTTAGCTAGAAAGAAAAGAGAATTTCTGTTGTTTGATGTTTGTTTTGAGAGTGATGATAAGTTTGAAGAGAAACGGTGGTATTTATATGTGAAGGTTTGTAAAGAGATGTGTATGATTGAAGATTGCTAATCCAAGAAGCTTCTTTCTAAGCTGTCTTAACTTTGAATATACATATACAGTGCATTGTGATTAAGAAGTTTGGGGTTTGTTATATAGACACGTCTGTCTATGGGTGGCCCACCATGAAGACTATCCGGATTGTTCCTCAATATACAAGGCCTAAAGATAAACATTTGTGGCTGATCCACCGGCTTTAGTTGTAGGGCCACTTACTCGTCATTATCTCGCAAAATGATAACTAAGAATAAAGTGTTAAGGATTATCTATAATCCTATTTTGGACACGTAGTTTAATACGTGGCTTTTGTTACTTCTTTCTCTCGGCTATAGCCTTGTAACATTCTGTCTAAGAAAGAAAGAAAGAAATGAAATAGAAAACTATATCTCCCTTTCTCACTGTACTTGAGTATATGTTCGTTCTCTAATTAGCTCAGTACTTAATTGCCATCTGCCATTAATACTTTGATATGTTTGTATACCTATGCCATACTGTAGTCATGAATTAATATGGAACTCTGTAAATGAGGTGAGCAACCCTATTTTATAACACGTTACTAGGGTTTAACCCATGCCATTATGGCACGTGTGTTATATATATCAGTATAATCATGTGAGATTATTTATTAAAAATAATTTTTAGTCAAATTATTCTGGACTTTGATTAAGAAGCCCGGAGAATATGGGCTTTTTTGTATACATGTAAGATCATTTTGTAAACAGCAATCTATTGTCAAATTATAATGTGTAATTTGAATAATCTTATAAGTTTTTAAGTTTATCTATCAAGATGAAATCAAAATTCTATTTCCACTAAATCTGAAAAATAGAAACGAAAATTGGTTCTTGAAAAATCTCACCTTTCAAGACTAATGAGACACTAATTAATAAAACACTTATAATAATTAATTTTAACTAGAACACCGCTGCTTAAAAAAAAAAGTACGCTTACTGGTGGGAGGGCCGACAAAGAATAATCTAAAGACCACTTCTAGTGACTTTCACCTGCAATAAGATCTCATTTAGGCAAAAATAAGAGAGAATGTGGGGAAACAGATGCCTGTAATTTAGCATACTCCA
>JAJJWX010000591.1:0-36547 GCA_023529315.1 Papaver bracteatum | reverse complement strand
GCCTTCAACAACAACAGCGACAAAGCCTTCGACATGTTATCACAAACTGAAAGGAATGATCTAGAATTTGGGGTTTCGGATAGATATGGAAGTGCTAATAAACATAAGAAGGCAAAATTTTCGAAAAAAGTTGACCGTAAATGGCTGAAAGAGAGGGTGAATGCGCTGATGGTAGTAGCAACATTGATAGCAGGAATTGCTTTTCAAGGTGCTATGAATCCACCAGGGGCGTTTGGCAAGAAGACACTAAGGTTGAATATGGTACAGACCCTATTACATTTTCTTATTATCTTGGTGCCATCTATAATTACTCTGGTTACAAATATTTTAATAATGAAACTGTTATCAAAGAGAACATTTTTCTGAATCATGTTATCAATGAATTACCAAGAGGAGGTGCCCCATATTCCAGTGATGTGATTATGAACGATGACGAGCGTATGAGTAACGTTTCGTATTACAATGATACTAATGCTTCATCTCTCACCTGATGCATTACGCTGGAACCCCAATATTAGCTAGTAAGTACCCAGATCACTACATGATTTACATGAATAGCAACATAGTTGCTTTCCTAGTATCTCTGTCCATAATTGTTATGGTCATGTGTGGGTTGGTGAAGGATACCAGTCGTGCTCAAGTTCGACTTCTTGCTATTTTGATGAGCATTTCAATCGGATGTATTATCATTGGTTATTTAACAGTACTCTATGATTTGAGGCCGGGTTTCTTTCAAGATTACCCTTTTGGTTATACAATCATAATATACTTTGGGGTCTGGTGCGCCATCACAGTCGTTTTTTTCATGTGGACTTTGATGTATAACATAGCTACTGCACGAAGGAAATGCCCAGTTGGAGTCATTCAATACCTTAAACTGGTTTTCAATGCAGATGCAAGGGATTCGCTGAAAGGGATTACATTTATTTTTCTTTCATATATAACTTTAGTTATAATTGTATTCGTGCTAGGTTTGTTAGCTGGTAATCAAGGGCCAGATTTCGAATAACGAAATCTAAAGTATTATTGCTACTACTTCATTTTATTTGACTTCCAATGTAAGAGCTATTATTCAGTCGTATAGACTAAATGTGACGTTAAGTAAGCAGTTTCCGAGTCATCTTTTTCTCTTCCCTTTTCCACCTAATATTGTTCTGGAAGGAATGCCATAGTCTTTCCCACTTTCCCAGCTCTTTCTTGTTTCTCCATTGCCATATATAGCCTGCATTTGTTGCCTCCGCTAAGAATAATTTATTGCATCTTGTTTGCTTCATATGTAATTAAGAAGGGACTATGTTCACCTAACAGTATTAATTACACGAAATCGGAAAATGGACTACATTGAGCGAAACTCTAAGCTAAAATGAGAAGCCTATCATTTACCTCTAAGTTATAAAATTAAGTTGGTCACTTGGTGGACTAGAAGGCTAAGCCATACTTGAGCCTGGTTTAACACCATCGTAGGTCCTTCGGTGGCTTGAAGGCTGTACATGTATGTAGTTGAATATTTGGAAACTCTTTTTTTCCACCCAAACGGCATAACTTCCGATTATCCCACTACTTCACACGATCGATTTTCCGGTAGTGGCATTACCCCACTTCCACTGGCCACTACTCTTCCACCCTCCAAACAGAAAAGACCCGTTGCCAAGAAATTAAGATAATGCTAATCTTTGATATTGCCTAAGTCACAGGAATTTCCATATGACTCGTATATATTTAAAGAAAATTTCAAATTTCACTAATAATCTCAACACTAATGCTTATAAACAAATTTCAAACATTCATTTTGAGTTCTCACTTCTCAATCATGAAAGGGTGACGTGGTTTGATTACACATTGACTTGATAAAGACTTGAATGAGTGATGCAAAACATTCAAAAAAGAATCCAAAGTTGATTTTGAGTTCTTTGGCTCATAACAATTCCACTGAAAGTGATTTATCAGCCAAACGATGATTCTCTTACACTTCTTTAAGAATAAACTGGGGGTGGTTTGTTTCACCCTGAGTTCCTAAAGGAAGCTCCCCCATCTTAGCTAACAAACTACTACACCATATATAAAATATGAACCGAATTGATGATAAAAAAATCTTCACAATGCCTATATTTTTTAATAAGTCATAAAATATATTAATAATTTTAATAATTGTAATCTTTAGCTTTTCATTATCTACTGTCTAATCTCTCCATACACTGTATAGCTTCAATGCTTCAACTTCCATAGTTACCCAACTGGTGATTCCCAGTTCCTCCAACTCATTAAGATATTTACCTAATGGCCAGTGATGCATGTGAACTCGCATTGAGAGTGTCGTCTACTTTCAAATGAATGATGCATCTATCTAGTAAGTAATGGTATTTGTCACACAGACACACGTTGCTTTCACATGTGTGTTCTGTTTAGACTGATAGTCGATCTGTCTTGACTAACACTTTTCTTGTTTTTCCGTTTCATTAACTGACTATTTGTGTCCAGCTGTATTCGTTTGTTTGTGGTAATGAATGAATGGTCCGGTGTTTGTCTTTACAACTATGGTATCAGACAGAGAAATTATTTCTCTGGGTTTTTCTATCATTCTTCCGCTCATTCTAGATCTCCTTTACTGATTCTCTTTTCTTGATTCATTCTTCAATCTTTCTTCTGTTTTTCATCTGATCAATCTTTGAATCTATTTCACTCTTTTTCTCTTCAATGGAAAATCCTACATCCAATTCAATCACCAAGTCTCTTTAAATCAGTTGACAAATTTTTGTAACCCTAAAATTGAAGAAGATAACTTCATCACATGGAAGAATTTGATGTTACCAGTTATTCAGAAGAAGGTATCGTCTCATGAAATTTCTAGATGGATCTTTTGAATGTCCTCCTCAATTACCACAAACAGACGTAATCAAGAATCCTCTCTACAATGACTGGATTGATGAAGATGTCTGTATCACTATGTGGATAAACTCAACTATCTCGGAATCTGTAATTGCTTACTTCTCTAGATCGACTACTTCTCATGAACTCTGTCAAAGCATTGAAGATAGGTTTGCTAGATCTTCTGCAACTCATTCTCTCCAACTGCGTACTCGCTTATTTGCAATCAAACAAGGTGATAAGTCTGTGCCTTCTCTAATCAATGAGATTCTCGCAAGCATGATGGTATCTACTCTCGGTAAAATGTCATCAAGGTGGATAGATTCTCGCAATCTGGTTGTCCAATCAGTTCATTCTTCGCTCCACTGTCTAGTAGATATATCTTCTCAGCTTTCTTCCATTTATTGAGCTTTGATTTGTTTTGAGATTGAACTGTTCGGTAGTTGCCTTTGTTTTTCCACAACCACATGCTACCCAAATTCCTAATTCACGAACTACATCGTGCATTTTCACCGCCTTCTCCATTTTGACACCACTTTCTAGCAGACATGCATCTATAAGACAAGACTTTCAGTTAATTTTTAAACAACAATATAAGAAACATGACTTCAATTTTTCGTTTTGTAAGTTGTCGTAACTCAAACTTGAAGATTACCAATATTTCATTGATCGTACCTGAAAACAATTAGTCTTTCTGAACAGATTCATGTGGGTAAGTGAAATGTAAAAGCTTAGACGCACAGAAAGTGTGTGTTAATTTTTATGAAGCTATTACTTTACGAATAATGAAAATTCATTGTTGTAATTTACTTTTGTGTATGAACCGGAATAATATGGGTAACTTGAGTTCAGAATTCAAAGAAAAAAAGTGAAAAACAGCATCTTTCATTAACATGTAATCTATTAGGGTAGTTTTTCATCATAAGTTGAGCAGATTGATAGGAAGATTAATTCCTATCAAATCCCATATTCAATATGCTCCGTATTCTATGCTTTCCTTATTCATTGTAGACCCAGCATATCTGAGCAAGTCAGTCAACAAGAAGAAAGGCTTTGAATCTTGAACTCAATCATAGCATTTATGAAAAGATACTATGAATGAAATTAAGTAAGAAAGAAAAATCAATGCGTTAAGAAGAAAAGAAATTTGAATTCATAAACATAATAATGAAAGGATACTCTAAGTGCAGGCCAACATTATCAGATGATGGCAGTGTGGTTCCTTGAAGGTGTTACTCTGCAATAGAGACTGGGAATAAGATTATGACTGTACATAAAACATCAAGTGCAAGTATTTGAATTGCCATCTCTTGCTAGCCCACTTGGAGGAGTAAATGTGTGAATACTTGTTAGTGCTGTTTCTCATCTTATATAAAACAAAGCAAAAAAAAAAAAAAGAGTATGAGACAACAGAGAAGACAAAACAAAACAAAAAAAGTGGGAGGGGATTTTGCGTATGAGACACAAAAACAAAACAAAAAAAAAAAGAGGTAGACCATCCTATAGTACTGACTGCTTGGGTGAAGAAATTGATGAATTTGCGTAATTAAATTATTTGAGAGGAAATATCATAATACGTCTGATTCAATTCAGGAGTTTTTCTGAGCGTTCATGCAAAACCTTTTCAATTCCAAGACCCATTGGTGTTCTAAAATTAAGTGAAAAGAAAGAATCAGTGATGCTTGAAAGAAAAGAGCCAGAAGTAAATTAAGGCAAAACACATCAGAAATAGGGTATATAAAGAAACACGTAGCTATTTGTTCTTCTCATCCTCTTTGTAGTTCACCCAAAATATTTGATTCAAGCACCAGAAATGCAGAGACACAACAAATTGTAATAACCAAATATTTGATCATAGACCCTCAATGGGCAGTGGTCTATAATATATGTGTCACTTGGAGAGCTGACAACTATTTGAATTGGAGGATCTGGTGTTCTTTGTGAAGCAACATATGCTTGCATTTTTGTCATTATCCTAATTGGAGCACGACTAATACTGGAGCTCAGTTCACAAGCGGTGGAGTTATCAAAATAATTTTTCCTAGTTTAATTGGTGGTCCATTAGTGATGGGTACTCGGTCCTCTCTCTGAATACTCTTTTGTGGTTTGCACAGTGAAAGAGTGACCCATGATGCTATGGCTACATGCAACCTTACAAAAAGCAACATAATTCTTCTGAATCTTGACCTCATGTCTCTTTTTTCTTTTTCTTTTTTTGAAAGGCCAAAGAAAAGAACAGAAAAAACAAACAAAAATCTGAGAAGATCAATCTCAATGAGATGAGTAATACAAAATGAGAGGAGGTTAACCAAAATCACAGGAGGATTGGTTTGAAATCTTATGAGCTGCGAGTTGATGAGCCACATTGTTGGCGTTGTATTTCTAATGAACTTGAACTCCATGAGAATTAACTTATGGAGATTATCTCTGATTTTTTGATGCGATTGTGAATGCGCGAGGATACTGAAACTTTCTATACTTAAGAGAGTTGATGACAATGAGAGAGTCTCCTTCAATGATGAGTAATACAAAAATTAAAAAAAGAAAGAATCAAAGTTGATCTTGAGTTCTTTTGAAACAATAACTTAGCTGAAATTGAGTTATCAACAACCACATGATTCTCTTACACACTTTATTTTTATCATCTGCTCGAGATCTATTTGCATGAATAAACTAGGGTGGAGACATTAGACATTCGGTCTAATGAAAAGCTAAAGATTTTTATCATCAAATCAGTTCATAACTTTAATAATTGCAATCTTTAGTTTTCATTAGGTGAATATCTAATCTCTCCGAGGTTGTGATCAGGTAGCTTCATCCTCCATGTTTATGAGAGAAAGTGATTTTATAAACTTGCCATGTCTGCTAGACTATGAACTAAGGACAGTGGTGATGATTCTAATGAAGACAAATATGGAGATAATGAGATGCATGTGATGCTGCAAGTTTATCAGCAAATTGGATAACTTATCTATTAGTAGATCCAAGCCTTGCACTTCAACCATTATGGGCATCTCTTGGACATGATTTGGTTTGCACTTCAACTTGATTATCTTATATGCATCCATTAAGCCGCGCGATCCACGAGATGCGAAGTTTACTCTCTGTATTCAAACTCGCCCATTAAAGATCTGGTAGTGTAGGTTGACTTTTCGTTAATAACCCTTTCCATCATACCATCTCTCGATCTTTCAGTTCATGTAGTGAAATCTCCAGGCTCTTTGTAGAAAATCGATATCAAAGACTTATGAAAGAACACGAGAACTAAAAACTCGAAAACAGAAGCTTCAACAAGCTTCTCTAAATAGATGTATAAAACTCACGGCTTAGCGGCCTATTTATATGTTTACAGACTTGACTCGAGTAATAAACACTTTCCTAACTTAATCAAACTCCTATGAAAGTTCTAGACAATTCTTACGTAAAACTCTTGAAATCCCAAATACTTGTAACTCAAACAAACTTCCATAAATCGTACTATGGATCAACAACTCTTGTTGATCCATTTCACTTCTGTCAGCTATCCAGGATTGACTCGGCCATCTTGGATCCAACTTTCATGGTTGATCCATATTGACTCTTCACAATGGATCAACAACTAATGTTGATCCTTACTGATGTCTTTATAGTATCTTGGTTTATTCTTCAACATCCTCCCTTAAACCAAGATACTCTTTGCTAATCATACCAAGCTTTCCACAGCGAGTAAATGAAAGTGTTAGACTTGAGACTTGGTGAAAATATACTGTGACTTTGTTCTTTTGCTTTCAACAAACTCCAATAACCTCTTTATTCCGACTATCTCTCTAATGTAATGATACTTAATATCAATATGTTTTTGCTTCTCCACCCATGAAACACTGGGTTCTTAGTTAGTGATATTGTCGACTTATTATCACAAACTATTGTTGTTGTTGGTGTCTTTTGTTCTTGAAACAAAGACTTCAACATCATTCTTAACCATACGACTTATGTATACGATTTGCTAAGACTATATGCTGATTCTGTTGTAGAGAATGCAACAACTTGTTGCTTCTTAGATGACGAGAAAAAACTTAGGTTCCAAGTAAAATCCATAACACGATGTACTTTTTCTTCATTACGTATCTCCAGCCCAATCACTATCTTATAAAACCAACCAACTTTGGATCTTCACGAGATAGTATAAAATATTCCCATATTTGTTGTTCCTTTTACATACCTCGAATCGTTTTGCGACTGTAAATGTGATTGTCTAGGAAAGCTTAAGTGAACCTACCAACCATACCAGCGCATACATGATGTCCGAGTCTTGTAGCGATCAGATACCTCGAAGCATCCAGAAGACCTTTAAAATACTGTTGAATTCACAAGTTCTCCTGAACCATCTTTTTTGTTAACTTCATTCTTTTCTTCTCTTGGTGTTAAGATTGGATTACAATTATCCATCTTGAAACGCTTCAAAAAATTCCTGACATACCTTTGTTGATTAATAAAAATTCCTCTTTAAATTCTGCTGTACTTGATAAAGAAAATATGACATCAAACCAAGATCTCACATTTCAAACCTACATATCCTCCACAATTCATTAATCATCTCATTACTATTTCCCGATAAATATGAGATCATCCACATACAAACATACTGATAATATGATCCATACCATCATCTTTCGGATACAAAGTATGCTCATGTGGACATCTTGAAAACCCTTCTTTAGAAAAATATGAACCTATTCTTGTATACCAAGCTCTTGGAGCTTGTTTCAAACCATACAAAGCTTTGTTTATCTCTGTAGGCTTCATTCTCCTTCCTCCATAATGTATCCATCTGGTTTCTCTACATAAACTTCTTCTTCCAATACTCCATTCAAGAATGCTTTGACTTCACATCCATCCTAAATATCTTCCATTTCTTTTGTCAGGCTAAAAGCTATTATCATTCTATCAGATTGTCAAGTCTTGCAAAGTGGTGCAAAGACTTCATCAATAATCTACTCCCTCTTCTTTGTCTTTATCCCTTAGCAATTAACCTTGCTTTCTTTCTCTCTATTTCTCCATTTTCCTTATACTTTGTCTTATAAACCCACTTAACACCAATGGTTTCTTTTCCGTGAAGTTCAATTCCCATGTGTTATTCTTCTCAATCACTCAGTTCTTCATTCATGGCTTGAATCCAACCTTTTTCTTTGGAAGCTTCTTCATAAGCTACGGATCACAATCTCCAAACAATGCAAAGTTCACCATCATCATCATCATCTTCATCATCTCTTGTTAAAACATAATCGTTCAACCCTAGTAGGCGATATATTTTTTCTTCTTGGTCTTGTATTTTCTTGTTGTGTTACTTGCTTGCACTTCTTGCTTCTTAAATCTTTGTTCTTCCACATTGTCTTGATCTTGCACTTCTTCCTCAACTATAACTCGAACTTGTTCTCCAAAGAAATTGGATTAACATTTCTAGTTGATCCAATATTATGTGGATCAACATCCTTAGTTGATCCAACTTGGATCAACAATGATTGTGGATCCATTACTCCAATACCATTGTGAATCTTCATCAAATATCACATCTCTTATAACTATCTTTGTTTTTCGGGTTATATAACTTGTATCCTTTTGTCAGCTGACTGTAACCAACAAAGATACATTTTTCCCTCTTATCATCTAGCTTCTTTTCTCAATTCTTTTTGCACATGTGCATATGCACCACCAAAAATTCTCGAATGTCTTACACTTGGTCTTACTCCTCTCCATGCTTCTTAAGGTGTTTTGTTGTTCAAACTATTTGTTGGACATCTGAGTAAATACGAGCTGTGTCAACTGCATAACCCCAAAAACCTTTTGGTAAATTTTTTGTTCTTCTTATTGTTCTTTCCGTCTCCATAATGGTTCCTTCTTCCTTTCAACTCCATTCGTTGTGGTGTATATCTTCTTTGTTAATTTGATGTTGAATGCCATGTTCTTCCATAAACTTATCAACAACGTTATTATAGGTTCCTCTATCGATTCTTAAAATCTTGATACTCTTACCAATTTGTTTCTCAGCATAAGCTTTGAAACTTCTGAAAGCATGAAATGCATCACTCTTTTGTTTAAGCAAATATACCCATGCTTTCCTACTATAATCATCAATGAAAGTTATGAAATAGTTATTACCTCCATGTGATGTAACTTCTATAGGACCACACAAGTCACTATGAATGATCTCCAACTGTTGCGCCACTCTTACAGCATTGTTAATGGAAAAGAATCTATTGTGCTGCTTGCCAAAAATGCACTTTTCACATCTTGACTTCGTACTTCAATAAAAGGTAAACTTATTACCATCTCCTTCTTAGCTAAAACTTGCAAACTATTAAAATTCACATGCCCCATTCTCTTATGCCACAACCAAGTATCAATATAACACCTACTATAACATCTTTCCTTTGATGCTGAATATTCAATGGAAAACAAGATAGTTTCTAGTCATCTCTTACTCTTGCTATCAATCTTCTTTCTATCTCCGATTAAGCATAAGCCATTGTAAATATTCATAGAATAACCTCTTTCGACAATTGACCCATACTTAGCAAGTTTTGATGTAAACCTGGAACATAAAACACATCCATGATGTATGCTTTAGAACCATTCTTGAGAACAATTCCTATTCTTCCTTTTCCCATAATCTGGAATTGTTGAACTGTTTCCAAACTTCATCGTGGATTTTACAGACTCATCCAAGCTTTCAAATAAATCTTTTCGCCACACATATGATTGTTGCAACTCTGTATCCAAGTACCACTTTAGTTGAGGTGGTTCTTCACTGTATGAAAAGCTAGTAACATATTTTCAACTTTCGCTCTTCGCTTCTTCTTCTTCTTGACTCTCAAAAATTTAGCTCTGAAATTTGCTTTGTAGTTATTAGCATGATCTTTCTTGGTTTTGAACACTCAGTAGCAATATGTCCAAAGTCTCCACAGTTATAACACTTGTATCTTTGATTTATCATATGGCTTCCTGTAATTTCCATTATTTGATCTTCCTCCATTATTATACCCTCCTTGAGAACTTCCAGCATTAGACTTTCCTTGATTACTTCTCCAACTAACTTGACTTTGAAGTGCTTCTTCAACTTGTTTTACAATTCTTGTTTTCTCCAACAATCTTTGTTCATAAGCTTGTAATGATCCCAACAACTCATTAAGAGTCATGGTTGCAATTGTGTTGCATTCTTCAATAGCGATAACCTTTGATTCAAACTTCTCAGCAAGCTTCTTAAAATCTTTTCAACTATTGTTGAATCCTCTACGATATCACCATTGGCCTTCATCTCATTGACAATATTCAGTGTCTTTGAGAAAAATTATGAAATTGTTTCATTGTCTCCATCTCAGTAGCAGTTCATATTTTCTTTTCAAAGTTTGTAATCTAACCTTCTTAACTTTTTCTAACCTGTATAGTAGCTAATCAAACCATCCCATGCTCTTTTCACATCCTTGATGTAAATAACTCTATCCATGAGTGATTCATGAATACCTTGATGAAGAATATAGGTAGCTTTAGAATTCTTCTTTCATTATCGATTAACAGAGTTAGCGCAGCTCCTTCAACTACAGTTCCTTCTACCGGTTCTGCATAACCATCTTTCACGATATCCCACACCTCTTGGAATATGAAAATATTCTCCATCTGCAACCTCCAGTGTTCAAAGTTTTTACCTTCAAACACGGGCACCTTGATTGAACTTAAACTCGTCATCTTCTTCAACTTAACTTCTCATACCCATGACCCTAGAACTGATACAATGCTCGATACCAGATGTAGAAAATCTGATATCAAAGACTTATGAAAAGAACACAGAACTAAAAACTCAAACAAGCTTCAACAAGCTTCTCTAAATAGATGTATAAAACTCACGACTTAGCAGCCTATTTATATGTTTACAAACTTGACTCTCAAGTAATAAACACTTTCCTAACTTAATCAAACTCTAACAAGAAAGTTCTAGACAATTCTTACGTAAAGAAAACAACAATTAAAACTCAATTTATTTTTCATCAAAATTAAAACAAAAAACACACAATTCAAGTGTTGAGTTGAATCCCTTTAAACCTTTCCTTCTAAGGGATACTCTATAATGATTTACTTCAAAATCTTTAAAATCCACTCATCAAGTTTTCTGAAATCCATCCGACCGGTCTATATGTGCACCTTAGTAACTGACATGGCCTTAATCCGGTTTAATGTGAACCTACATTACCCGATTCTGGGTGGATTTGATGAACATCAACTATAATCGGATTATAATAATACACATAAACCGATTCTGGATTCATGTTCAGATCATTTTGCATCATATGTAATACGATTTTGTAATTTAAAATCTCTGTATCAACAATCGAATTACATTGTAGTATATATAAACCGATTCTGAAAAAGCTGCAGTAAACTACCTTCAGAATCGGACTTCATAAACGTATTTTAAGTCCGACTCTAAAGCAAAATTCATGAGTCCTAGTTACCCAAAAAAAATAAAACCACTTTCATTCATTAAGATACTCATTCCATAAGAAAGCGACAAAATATAAGCATCCGATAAATCAAGTTTTAACATAAAGAAAATACTTATTCCAACAAATGGAGACCATCGAATTGATCCGACACGATCAATTCCTCCCATCGCCTCATGTCGACATCGTATTATTTTATCCACTCCTCTGTGACCTCATGAAACCCATCTACCGATGGTGATGGACAATCATCACGTATTCTAAGACCGATATAATGTATATTGTTATGGTTGAATAAAACAATTCTCCGATCCTTAAGTGATTCATCCCAAATGGTGTATTTTGGTGCGTATATATAACATGATCCCTTACCAAATAGATGAACAACGCAACTCCACGTTTCCTCCAAGAGATGTCCACATAGAGGCATATGCATCCAATGCTATCGGGTAATTAGTCCATTCCCCTTTGGCCCTTGTACTCTAGCAACCATTTTTTCAAAAATCACTTCTTTGTCTTGTCTTGTTTTTCTTTCCTTCATCATCGATATGTAAAATTCCTTGTCTTCTTGTAGGCGCAAGGTCATCATCTTTCTAAAGTATTGACATTGGGTTAGGTTCTCATCGTCCGACAAACTTATATGGCCTATTTGTTCTGACGCAACGTGATAACCAAAATTCCCATCTGCATCCACATCGTCGGTGGATAAAACATAGGGATTGATGATTTCAGGAAGTTTCGAGTAATACTCATCAAATATGGTGTAACACGTTCGATGGGGTCTACCTCATTCATCCCTAGGCGTGCTTCCATCACCAAGAGCGGCCCTTATAGTCACCATAGAACCCTTTTGTATTGCTTCCCACTTCCATGCACGTAACCTTGATATTCGTCTTGTACTCGCTTGACTATATTGAGAAGGAACGAATAGATTGTTTGGTCCTTGACTCTCTTGCGAAGAAGCGATTGGATCCTCATGTTGCGAATGAGCGATCGGATCCTCATGTCCCGCTTTCTCCTTTCTTTGGTCGACCCCTTTTCCTCTTAGCAGGTGCCTCTTCATTCTCAATTTGTGAAGGAACGTTTGAAACATTTGTCTTCCCTTGTGTGCTACTTGCCTCCGCTTTCTCCCCTTCTTGATCGACCCCTTTTCTTTGGAACCTTAGCATATTCATATTTAGCGTCTTCCTTCTCATGTCAACAAAGGATTCTTTTATGACTCAACAACGAGTGTTTTACGGTACTCATTGCAACCTTAAACTCGTACCTTTATTCATTCCTATCCATGTTGGAAGGTGGTCTACCCGTCGGCGGTAGCACCGTTGGTTCTCTGACCGGTACCATATGGGGGTTCGCGGCTAGTTTTAAGTCGTACAACAAAACTTTTCTTCCCAAGCCATCTTTTTTTTTTACGAATTTCTCGATGATTTCTCTTCCAATATCCGTGTCCACAAAGGATTCAAGTGGATCTTCGGTTGGGAGTGGTTTGAAAGTAAGTTGATTTCAAAAGGAATTCCTTGTTGGTACTTCGCGATCATGTGACGACACGAAAATCCGAAGGTCGTCATCGTCATATATTTACATTCAATTCTTCTTCTCCCCATCTCCTTTTCCACATAATATTTGTAATCCTTCATCATAAAAATAATCGCCCAGTGAGATACCTTATAATTTAAATTTGTAATCAACCGACTGTGTTCCTTGTAGATTGTGATGATTTTCATCATACTCTCTTCCATTTGAGCGGTTATCTTGATGATATCGTCCTTGGTGTATTCATGGATGACTTCTTGTAATGTAACCACGGTTTTTTGGCTCCCTCGGAGCAAGCGTTTCAAACGTCCATGAGATCCTTCTGCGATACTTGTCGCCTCATTCTTGTAATGCATGTGTTGGAACGTATAAGCATACATAAATTTTTCTTTGTACGGATCCAACAATTCCTTTAAGCAATAAACCACACATTTCTCGTAATGTTTCTTCCATAGCCCAATAAAACTCTCCAAGTGGCAATCGAACTCGGGCACGGACATTGAGCGTACCATTAAATCCCAGTGATGTTGAAATGCCTTCCATAGTATCCCATTCGCTTCATACTCCGATTTACTTTTCTTCTTGTCCTCCTCTCTTTGTTCCGGAGTTAGTTTTTGAAGACGCTCATCTTCGGATTTTTCACGAGCGGTACCTTTTTGTGGCTTTGGCATTTGGATATGACCCATACAATTACTTCTAATATTGCATTGTATGTGCCATGTGCAAAGAAAATGCTTAGCATCCGGATAAACCACTCCAATGACATTCATTAGTGCTTGGTCCTTATCCGTTACTATGATCCTCGGAGTTTGATCGCCACGATATATCTCCTTCAAGGTCTCTAGCATCCAAGTAAAACTCACATCATTCTCCCGATCCATAGACCCCCATGATACCGTGAAAGTTTGCTTATCGGAAGTATGGCAAGCAATGTTTAACAACGGCATGTTATACTTGTTGGTCTTGTACGTACAATCTATTAACAAAATTTGATAAAAGCATTGTGCCAACTTGATCATCTCCGGATGCGCCAAGAAAATACGAGTCACTTTTCCTTCCAATACTTGCTTCCTCATTGTGTATCGGCTGACCATTGAGATTTTTCCATAACCGCTCTACCATCCCATGACCTCCTCTTAAATGCTACTCTTGTTGTGTATATTTGCCTCAAAGTGGACAAGTTATCCTTATCATCCTCCTTAATCTTCCTAAGGATGTCACTTTGTTTACACGCTTTCATCGACCTTACTGTTTCCCATTGATGTGGTTTCAACCCACAAACGGCCGCGTGTCCAATAAGAGATTCCGGATCATCATGATTATGACAACTATCCAACACTTTATAGAGCTTGTATACCTTACTATCATCGGGTTCCTTGCGTGCATTAACTATAATCTTAAACGTGCAACCATACTTCTTTGATTTAGTAATGTATTCCCTTGTGGTCTTCTTCACGTACAGTCTGTCCTTTGCCCAGTGACTTTCTTGCTTTCCACCTCTCTCACAAACAAGTTCCAAATGATCTTGACTTGAGCGACGGCCTAAAACTAACGCGCATTTGATCTTTATTCCCTTATCTATAAACCATTGCTTTGCATCATTTCTATATTTCCATTCCAAATCGGTGAAATAGTGGGCAACGGTATCAGGACCCAACAGAGATACGGCTTTGGGTTGATCTTCATCAAACGCCACAACAATCTACAACAAATATCAAAAATTTTATGATTCAAAATCGGTTTATATGTTACAGTCGATTAACCCAATTAAAGTAATCGGTTTATATGTGCAATCATAAAGACCGATTAAAGAATTGGCAAAAAAAATTCATAGTATACAATCGGTTCACGTCTCGTGTAATATAACCCGATTGTTGTTCACATTTCTCCTGGATCTTTTTTCTCCAAAATTGGATTACATATTCACGAAAATAAACTGAATGTCAACTTTCTGTATTCTACGTGATTATTCTAGTCAAGGAATCGTATTATGCACAACACCAACAAAAACCGATTCTCTTCACGTACCCATCGCGCCAAAAATTTACTACAATCGGTTTATTTGGTGATGAACAAAGACCGATTCTTGTACCTAATTTGTGGATTTTACCCAGAATCTGTTTATGTCATGCTATCGAATAAACCGATTCTGGTTTAAAGTTTGGAATATTTTTTTCCTTATTCAGCAATTGGGACATGCAAATACATGTTTGTAGATCATTACCACTCATACCTGTTTATTGGAAGCATTATCATCTTCTTCCTCCCGACGAAAGTGTTCAGGTGCTTGAATAATATCCTCAAGCATTTTTTGGTTCACTTTCTCTTCTTCATTCAACAAATTTTCCAATTCTGTAGGATCGAAATTATTATCATCTGATGCACCCCCTTCTTCATCACTACTAGAGTCTTCATCATCACTATAAAGTTTCATTTTTGCTAAGAAAATCACAAACCCTAGTTTTCCTTTTTTCCCTCTACTTCCTTCCCTCCCAACCTTAAAAAAGGAAAATGATCTTCTACTCTAATCTAAACATTATAATCCTACTCAAACACTTATTATTAACTTAATTAATCATCACGAATTTAATAAGGGTATATTAGGTATTGATATAAATAATGGATAAGGGGTTCCTACAAATTACTTTCTAGTGACCATATTTTGTCATGTAGTTATATATATCCCAATTAAGTTGGTTAGACCCCAATTTAGGAAGGTATAATAAGACCAATGGACGTAATATTTTATAATCTAGAATAACATGAAGAGTAGCCTAAATGCGCAATAAACAGCTGCAGTGCACTTCTGGAAAATGAACGACTAAAATTAAGTGTTGATTTATTCTAATTTTCAACACGGTAGGATCCATCGTATTACACCCCACTTTAATTACTTTACAGACGTATTCAAGCTCTTGGTCTTGGACTCTTGGGTGATGTTGATACGCGAAGCCATGTATTTATATGTATCTAGCGTATCGTCATTCGCGCCAATTCACGACGAAAGTCGATGGCACTGTGTGCGTTTCGTCTTGATTGCGACCTACGTATTGCCACTAGTATGATTGCGAAGTGTTATGTGTGTAGTACGTGTTGAGTAAACTTAATTTACGGTGATGATGTGTCTATTTACAATTAGCTAGTAAAACATTAATTTTGAGGTGGTATGGTTACGTTAATGATAATGACATTTAGAGAAGGGCTTGACACTTTCTAATAGCTATCTGTTGCTACAGTACTGTAATCAGTGAAATGTCGACACAAAATTAAAAAGCGACCCATAGAAATGTGGTCATCCGTATGCCCTAAAAAGGTCACCAAGGCAAGAAGAATATTTAGTTGGAGACACTGTCTATACTGGTTGGTCAATGATCAGTTGCCTGAGGCCCTGAAGAGACAAAAATCACATTAAGAAAGAACCTCCAACGTGGTCCATGTTTAAAACCTTGGTGAAAAATATACCAATTGGGTTGTTGTGAGGTGTTCAGTGTTCTCGTTATTGAATTCCGTTGAAGTTAGAATATTATTTGTACTTTCATCTTTTTGACACTTCAAACTTTTATAGATAAATGATTCAAAAGGACCTTTTGTGGATAGGGCTGTCAATGGATAACCGAATATTCGATATCCGTCGGAATCCGTCCGAATTATTAGGATATGATCCAAAATTTCGGATAACGGATATCGGATACGGATACCTTATCGGATATTCTTATTTTAACGAAACGGATATGGAAAAGGCATTATCCTATAGGATAATATCCGATATCCGTTAAAGAATGCATATGCAAATTTTTAAATATTTTTTCTGAGTAATATATTTAGTTGTTAGCTTGGTAGTATATGAAGAGTGGTAGAAATAAAAATATTATGGAAGAACAAAAACACAACTAGTTTTATTGGTTGTGAGAAAAGCGGAGAATTTTTCAATATTGATGGAGAAGATTTGAGTTTTGTTTAAATCTAATTTAATATAATAATTTCAAAGTCAAATTTGTGCATTTGATCAAGTTCTTTGGTTTTGTTTAGTCGAATTTCCTTATAGGGTTCCTTTGATTTTTTTTTTTGTAATTTATGAAATTAGAGAAAGACTAAAAAAGAACTTAAATTATTTTTATTATAATGAATTACTATCGAATATTACCGGATATTATCGGATAATCGACATTATTATCGGAACGGATAATGGAAATAATTTTGAATATCTGTCGGATATTATCGAATATCGGATACCCGGTAGTCCTATTTGTGGACGTTGGTTAAAAATGGAAACTGCCTATAAACGGGAGCATTGCAGACATGCTGTTTAAGTGCCTAAGCATATTAGGTCCAAATAAGTTCGGAGGTCAGATCTCATGCAACTCAACAGAATCTCATCAGACCCTTATTTCTTAAATTAAAAGCGGGAGCTTCATGCGTAACTATGTTGACTAAGCAAATTTTTGCTTCTCGTGTCCATTGATTTACGTACATTCTAGTTCTAAATTTTGAAATACACATCATGTGATTACTGGTCATAACTGATTTCAAGTTCGTAGTTTCATTTTCTTTTTTGTTAATTTTTGTTTCTTATGCATGGCATCACGTGTATTTCATCAGAAAATAACGTATGCCGTGTATGTGACAAGATTTTAACTAATTCACATATGTTAAAATCTAATTTCGATTGGATACGGTGTGTAGGAGGATTTTATCAAGACAACTACTGCTGAACGGTGAACCTATAATCTAAGGTTTAGAGAATGATTGGTAACTTCACAACATCCGAAGCAAAAAATCACTTCATAATAAGTTGATTTTCTTACTTCAAAAAGTCATTCACATATTACGATAGAATAACTTTAGGTTCACTACATTGTTCACCGAAACTTCCACTGACAAACACAAGCGGTGAGCCCCATTTTTGTCCTTATAATACCCGATGCTAAGAACATATTGTGCTATCCGTTCGTTTCCCTTTCAGGATAAATCGAAGTGTGAACTTCTTTGTCAAGCACCACTGACTATACATTTGTGAAGAAATGATTCAAAAGGACCTTTTGTGGATGTTGGTTAAAAATGGAAACTGCCTATAAACGGGAGCAGAGCAAACATGCTATTTAAGTGCATAAGCGGCTAAGCATTTTAGGTCCAAATAAGTTCGGAGGTCAGATCTCATGCAACTCAACAGAATCTCATCAAACCCTTATTTCTTAAATTAAAAGCGGGAGCAACCTGCGTAAGAAATTTTTTTCTTCTCGTGCCCATTGATTTACATACTTTCTAGTTTTAAATTTTGAAACACACATCATGTGATTAATGGTCATAACTGATTTCAAGTTTGTAGTTTCATTTTATTTTTCGTTAATTTTTGTTTCTTATGCATGGAATCACGTGTATTTCATCAGAAAATAACGTATGATGTGTATGTGACAAGATTTTAACTAAATAACATCTGTTAAAATCTAATTTCGATTGGATACAATGTGTAGGAGGATTTCTTCAAGACAACTTCTGCTGAACGGTTGAACCTATAATCTAAGGTTTAGAGAGTGATTGGTAACTTCATAAAATCCGAAGCAAAAAATTACTTCATAATAATTTGATTTTCTTACTTCAAAAAATCATTCTCATATTATGATAGAATAACTTTAGGTTGACTTCGGACTTCACCGAAACTTCCACTGAAAGACACACACGGCGAGCCGCATTTTTGTCCTTACCAATCCCGATGCTAAGAGTATACTGCGCTATCAGTTCGTTTCCCTTTCAGGATAAATCGAAGTGTGAACTTCTTTGTCAAGCACCACTGACTATACATTTGCGAAGAAATGATTCAAAAAGACCTTTTGTGGATGTTGGTTAAAAACGAAAACTGCCTATAAGCGGGATCAGAGCAAATATGCTATTTAAGTGCCTAAGCGGCTAAGCATATTATGCCTAAATAAGTTCGGAGGTCAGATCTCATGCAACTCAACAGAATCTCATCAGACCCTTATTTGTTAAATTAAAAGCGGGAGCTTCATACGTAAGCAAATTTTTGCTTCTCATGCCCATTGATTTACGTACTTTCTAGTTCTAAATTTTGATATACACATCATGTGATTACTGGTCATAACTGATTTCAAGTTTGTAGTTTCATTTTCATTTTTGTTAATTTTTGTTTCTTATGCATGGCATCACGTGTATTTCATCATAAAATAACGTATGACGTGTATGTGACAAGATTTTAACTAAATAACATATGTTAGAATCTAATTTCGATTGGATACGGTGTGTAGAAGGATTTTATCAAGACAACTTCTGCTGAACGGTTGAACATATAATCTAAGGTTTAGAGAGTGATTGGTAACTTCACAAAATTCGAAGCAAAAAATTACTTCATAATAAGTTGATTTTCTTACTTCAAAAAGTCATTCTCATATTATGATAGAATAGCTTTAGGTTGACTTCGGTCTTCACCGAAACTTCCACTATCAGACACACGCGGCGATCCCCATTTTTTTCATTCCCAGTCCCGCTGCTATGAACATACTGCGCTATCCGTTCGTTTCCCTTTCAGGATAAATCGAAGTGTGAACTTCTTTGTCAAGCACCACTGACTATACATTTGCGAAGAAATGATTCTAAAGGACTTTTTATGGATGTTGGTTAAAAATGAAAACTGCCTATAAACGGGAGCAGAGAAAACATGTTATTTAAGTGCCTAAGCGGCTAAGCATATTAGGTCCAAATAAGTTCGGAGGTCAGATCTCATGAAAATCAACAGAATCTCATCAAACCCTTATTACTTAAATTAAAAGCGGGAGCTTCATGCTATTGATGGTGGATTTTAGTTCAGGGCTAAAGTTGCAAAACCAATTTTTGTGGAGCCATCCTGCAAAGGATAAGGCTATTTGATAAGTGATAAATATTTCTACGCTTTATTAATTCACCTAGAATGGAGCATGTAGCAACAATTCCCAAGTATTTCAGTGAATTTTGGCATGCATAAAACGCCTTGTATTTCATGTGATGTTCTCAGTAGAACTCTCATTGTTGGTGCGGCATGATGACTGATTGTTAATCTCAGCAGAGTAACATGAATATCCAAGTATCAATAGTGAGGCATGCACGAAATACCCGTACATGCTACACCATTCTATGACAAAGAGAATCATCTCTCGGTATGTTATACTAGCCCGATCGAGCATATTTGAATCTGGACTGTCCATATCAGTCTCAGAAATAATCACGACCACGCAAGTTGGCCACATGAATTAACCAGTCTAGACGAACCCTAACAGGCAACCACTGCAATGACCACCAGTGGGCCCATTTATTCCATGGTGGTCGAACACATACCTTTCCCACAAATAGACTCCAAACACCAACCCTGAAAAGGGATGGTCAAGCAGGCATGGAGTGGCTAGTATGCTTAACACTGTCGAAAAACAGTATCAAAGAGGTCGTAAATGTCCAAATTTGCAAGCATGGTTGGACGCTTTAGATCGCCCCTCGATCAAGTGGTGAAGTGTTGGTACACCCATTGGTGGGCCCACTTTCCACCTGCTTGATCGGTTCTCCCGCATCCAAGCTGTGGAGCAACAAACGGTTTCCCAAACAAGGCTGGCGTGATGCTTTAGGAATCCGTGGAAGTCCAAATTGATCACAACCATCCAACTTCGCAGGCATGGTTGGATGGCTTAGATTACGTCCAGGACCGTGCAACAAGCATGCATGTGCTCACCGCCGACCCAAGGTGGGACCCACGCGATCGGCCTCACAAAGGGAGGAGCGCAACCCCAAATCCGATCGGTTGAAGTTGGCCGGTCCGAAACTCTAATTAGGGTTTGCGGTACCATCCATGTGTCGTAAATTCATTGCGAACGTCCATCTTCGCAGGCTTGAACGGAGGGTATAGATGAAGATTCAAAAGGGGCCGAGCATGTCAACACAACCACCGTGGGCCCGGCTTCACACCTGACTGATCGGCCAAGGCCGGCCTTGGACAGGCGTCTCGGTTCATATGCCCAAAGGTGGCGTGTCATGCCTCCTTAACGAATCCTTTGCGACACAGGGTTTCTGTTGAAACCCGATCTCAACAACTCCTCTTTGCCGGCCAAATTGAGTGGTTTAGATCAGACCTTTGTGAGTCAAGCTGGCATGGGCGTGAACACCAATGCGCCACCTCCATGCAGGACCAATCGGTCCCTCCAAAAATGTTCCCTAAGATCAAATTCGATTGAAATGAAAGTGGGAGCCTGCACACCTCCTAAGCCCTAATCCAACGGTCGTAGATTGGTTCGCAAGCCATCTCGTTTGTCCAACTTCGCCAGCTTGGAAGGATAACCTAGAATAGGAATTGGGCAACAAGTGAGGTATCACCGTGATCATCGTCCGCCACTCTTCCGCGTCGAGTGATCGTCCAAGGCATGGCTCGCCCATGCAACCTCCAAATGGTCACTCGAAGATGGCTGGACAAGAGGCTATTTTAAGACGCTTAACTCGTGACTTACTCCGTTAAGCTTTAAAACAACAATGCAATATATTCGATGCATCACATGCGTAGAATATACACGATATTTTATAAATATCGGCCTTCCAAATAACTCAGTTATTTAACCTAGCACTGTATGCTACCTTCTGTGGGTCCCATAATCCACACACTTGAGACATTAATCATGTCACAAACTGGGGGATACATACTGGGGTATTGATCTGGCGTTTTACAGCATACGGCGTGCAACGCGCCATCATAAGAACGTGTCAGGAAGACATGGACGATTAATGATGATGGGAGAAGTGGGCAAGACTGATCGTGTGACACTAACACACAACTCCACTACTCCATCACTCCACTTCCTCCACTTCCCACGAGACGTGAATAAGGCTCAAATGACTTGTATAAATAGGTTCTCCTCCCTATTTCCAAGACAGACAAGACAGAAACCAAGTGTTGATACAACGTATTCAAACACCCAAAATTGCTTACATTATTGCAAGCCAAAGATGGTATTCTCATACAAGTCATAAATAGCCTACACCTTCACAATCCCAACACCTTCTTCGCTTCCCTCCCTAAGATCAACCCCATCTCCTTCACTTTGTGACCGAAGCAAGTCTGGAACGGCCATTTCTTGGTTTGGGCCAGAATTGTATAAATTGATCTCTCGAGTCAAAAAGCACTCCCGTGCAGTGCATTTGTTTAGGGTTTAGATTCATTTCTCATCCACACACCCCAAATTACCAAAACCGGCAGAAATAGTTTTCACCCATAAACACATGCGTAAGCAAATTTTTTCTTCTCGTGCCCATTGATTTACGTACTTTCTAGTTCTAAATTTTGATATACACATCATGTGATCATTGGTCATAACTGATTTCAAGTTTGTAGTTTCATTTTATTTTTGTTAATTTTTGTTTCTTGCGCATGGCATCACGTGTATTTCATCAGAAAATAACGTATGACGTGTATGTGACAAGATTTTAACTAAATAAAATTTGTTAAAATCTAATTTCGATTGGATACGGTATGTAGGAGGATTTTATCAAGGCAACTTTTGCTGAATGGTTGAACCTATAATCTAAGGTTTAGAGACTGATTGGTAAGTTCACAAAATCCGAAGCAAAAATTACTTCATAATAAGTTGATTTTCTTACTTCAAAAAGTCATTCTCATATTATGACAGAATAACTTTAGGTTGACTGAGCCCCATTTTTGTCCTTATCAATCCCCATGCTAAGAACATACTGTGTTATCCGTTTGTTTCCCTTTCAGGATAAATCTAAGTGTGAACTTCTTTGTCAAGCACCGCTAACCATTTGCGAAGAAATGATTCAAAAGGACATTTTGTGGATGTTGGTTAAGAATGGAAACTGCCTATACACGAGAGCAGAGAAAACATGCTATTTAAGTACCTAAGCGGCTAAGCATATTAAGTCCAAATAATTTCGGAGGTCGGATCTCATGCAACTCAACATAATCTCATCAGACCCTTATTCTTAAATTAAAAGCGGGAGCTTCATGCGTAAGCAAATTTTTGCTTCTCATGCCCATTGATTTACGTACTTTCTGGTTCTAAATTTTGATATACACATCATGTGATTACTGGTCATAACTGATTTAAAGTTTGTAGTTTCATTTTTTTTTATTTTTGTTTCTTATGCATGGCATCACGTGTATTTCATCAGAAAATAACGTATGACGTGTATGTGACAAGATTTTAACTAAATAACATCTGCTAAAATCTAATTTCGATTGGATACGGTGTGTAGGAGGATTTTATCAAGACAACTTCTGTTGAACGGTTGAACCAATAATCTAAGTTTTAGATAGTGATTGGTGACTTCACAAAATCCGAAGCATAAAATTATTTCATAATAAGTTGATTTTCTTACTTCAAAAAGTCATTCTCATATTATGATAGAATAACTATAGGGTGACTTCGGTCTTCACCGAAACTTCCACTGACAGACACAAGCGGCGAGCCCCATTCTTGTCCTTATATTGTGTTATCCGTTCGTTTCCCTTTCTGGATAAATCGAAGTGTGAACTTCTTTGTCAAGCACCACTGACTATGATATCAACGTAGTTTTTGATTTCTTCTTGTTCTAGAAATCGAAAGATTACTTCTTCTGATATATTTAGTATATACTGATGACTTTACGTGGATGGCTTTCGATGGGATGAAATGCCATCAAACAATCGTCACAATGCCAGTAAAGTCAGCAGAAAAGGTATATATATGCAATGTCGATCAGTAGGCCAAGATGGAACATTAGGGTATCAACTACCCATGTTGTGGCAACTATGTGGAAGGATAATAGTCCCACATCGCTTGTTTCCGCATACTTAACTTAAATATAATATGGAAGGGCCACTCCACTCATTGCCAATTGATTTTGAGTTGGATGCCCACAAAATTTAACATTGTATCAGAGCTAGGCCCGTACACTGGGTGTAGGCTCGAATCGCTCGATTTTGGCCATTATTATTACCGTGACCGATTTGTCACTTGTGCACCCATGACCCGACTTTGGTCATTACGTATGTGGTCCACGTGTTAGGCTTAGTTACTGGCCTTACACGTGAGGGGGCGTGTGGAAGGACAATAGTCCCACATCGCTGGTTTCCGCATAATTAACTTAAATATAATATAGAAAGGCCACTCCACTCATTGACAGTTGGTTTTGAGTTGGATGCCCGCAGACTTTAATAACCTATGATCTAAGAGCAATTCCTATGGGAATAAACAAACTCAAAACTTTGTTCATCCAAAACTCAAAACTCAAAACTTTGTTCATCCACGTGGGTTCATCCATTTAGGTGAGATAAAATATGATGAAGTGAGATAAAATATGATAAACTAGGAGAAAATAAGATTAAAAATTAGTAAATTATTCACGGATTGTACTTGGCGTCATTGGCATTAATGCGCGTTCGTGATTTGAACATCCATTTTTCATGTTTATTTATGTCATAGTGGGAGCAAAATGAACAAACTCTGAGTTTGTTTATCTCATAGGAACTGCTCTAAGATATATGCAGTAAGTTATGCTAGGGTTGACAAAGAAGTAGTAGACCGCTGGCTATTAAGGGACATCCATTATTGAACGATCGAAAAAACGTATAACCGTGATCTCATGCATGAATTTCTGCAAGTCATAAGGAACTGTAAAGAATTTCTCTTTGAACATGCATGCATGTGAACTTTTGATTGCATGTCTGATGGTGAGCTACCAGGTTCATAAAAGTTCCTTATGGGGAAAACCATTCCAACATCAAAATTATGCAACTCTGAGGACTTCCTTTTTTTGGGTCAAACAGGAAAATCAATTTGTGTGGGCAAAAAACTGAACATAATCATGCCACGGGTGAGCTAAGTCCATAAAAATATTAGACTACATTAGCGAGTCCATCAAAAGAGCATCACGAACATGGCATGATTTTTCTTCGAAAATGCACTTTAACAACTACTCCCTCCCTCCCACTATTAAGTGACTTAGTTTAAGTTTGAACAATTTTTAAGACAAGCAAGGAAAAGAGTATTTTAAGCATTTTTTACAATTATACCCTTATGGATAATAACTAGTGAAATTTAGAAATGATTTATCTCTCAAACTACTCCACGGATGTTCGCAAACTTCATACCATTGAAAAACATTTTAAAACACCTACGTAACGAATATAAACATGCCTATCAAATTATGCATATTTCTTATATTTTTTATAATTAGCTAAAAGGATAATTTTAGAAATATCTCCTTGTTTAGTGATATACTCCCTCCGTTCCATTTTAGATAATGTTTTAGGGTTATTTTTTTGTTCCAAAATACCTGAAAGTTTTGATATTTTTCCACAAAACTACCAATAACACCCTTACATTTTGTCTTGGAACTATAAGTTTATTTTTAAATGCACTAATAACATTTAATGTTTGAAGACTTTTCTCAAGGGTATAAATGGAAGATCTTCACATCTCTCTTTATTTCTTAATCCGCGTGAAAACTACAAAAACGTCATCTAAAATGGAACGGGGGGAATATGTCACTTATTAGTGAGAAAAAATCTAAAATCAAATAGGTCACTTAATAGTGGGACGGAGGGAATATGAAAGAGATAAAGTATCGAATCAATGTTTACTATAATAATTTAATAATGTACTACTAGCCCTAGTTAGCAATTCGGGGTACGGAGAGGAATTCGGGACGGCATACGTTCGAGAATTATACGGATTTGGATAGGTCGGATTCGGTCAAAAAATCGGTCAACGGTTCGTTGTTCGGAGTGTAGTTCGGAACGGATACGTACGTGTATAAATCGTTTTAGACATATGAGTTCGGTACGGAAAATTCGGCTTATATCAAATTAATAGAAATTATATTTTAAAGTTTGTATAGAGTTGGGAGAAGAATTCTTCACTTAGCATAAATCGGCTGAGTCGAGCTCTGCGAATCGGTGAAAAATCGGCGAATTTTTTTTCTTGATCAGATCTTGATTCTAAGTTTCCTCAGGTAAAAATCCTTTTGGTTTTGATTTGATTGTCTTCAATGATTGTTGAGTTTTAATTGAGCTTCGGTTGATGGATTCTGGTCCTAAAACCATCTCGATTGATATTCATCAGTTTGAAATGGAAAAATTAAGTTCTGCAAATATAGTTAGGAAAGTTCCTTCAATAGAATTACCAGATGATTTATATGAAAGCAGTTTAGATCCATGGAAATTTTCGTTAATCGGAAGGCTTGATTTACAGAAGATTAAGTTTGTTGATGCTGTTGTTATTTTGAGAAGTCAATGGAAATTACATGGAGATTGTCGTATGATTCCTTTAGGTAGGGGTTTCTTTACAATCAAGCTTGATAATGAGTTTGATAAGAAGCTAATCAAATCTCAGCGCTGGGAAGTTTTGAATCAAATTCTGCAAGTTAGGAATTGGGTATCAAACTTTAGACCTGCAAATCAGAGAACATCCAAATCTATGGTATGGGTTAGGTTTCCTGGGTTGGGATTGGAATTTTGGAATGAAGAAATTCTGTTTAAAATTTTTAGTGAATTTGGTAATCCTATCAAGGTTGATAATGCCACTGCTAGGTGTGAAGTAGGTTATTATGCAAATGTTTTGGTAGAAGTTGATCTTGCTCTTCATATTCCTAATAAGATTTGGATTGGAACTAAGTATGGGGTTTTTTTTCAGGATATTGTCATTCCAGGGTGTCCTAAATTTTGTTCATCATGTAAAATGGTTGGTCATTTAACTACAGAATGTAGGAGGGAGAACAACAAAACTGTTAATCCTAAGCAAACATCAGTTAATTTTCAAGCAACACAAAGTGGAAGGAAGGGTTTAACTAAAGAATTTCAGAGCCTTTTGATATTTGTGATGTTTCTTATAGGAAGGAAGTTTTAGAGGATTCTATAGTGGATCATATTCAACAAACGAGTTTACCTAGCTCTCCAAAAATTGTGTTTCATCAACATAGCAAGTTTAGTCCTCTTGCATCTACTGAAAGTATAGTAGTTCCTGCAGAAATAATTAAGGAGTTTTCAGTTCAATAAGTGAATTTATCTATGAATGTGGAATCTGCATCAACAGTTGAAGTCCCACAAAACCAATTTCTTTCATCTGAAGAACCAGCTTTAAATGAAAAAGTATTAGAAGTCAATAGCACTATTCTTCTTTTTGTTAATGGCACTAATGGTACAGTGTTTAACTCTCCAGTGCAAGTAACTTCATGGGTTGATGTGGTGGAAAGAAAATCTCAGAATTCTGATCATACTAAGGTGGAGGAGAAAGAAATGGTGAGTTCTATTTCCAGCACTTCTAAATCTATTGTTTCTCCAGAAAATAATAAGGTTCAGAAACCAATTTTGCCTAATAAGTATACTTTAAGAAAGAATCAAGGGAAAGGGGGTACCAAACACCCTCCACCTAAACAATGAGAATCATTTACTGGAATGTCAGGGGCCTGAGAAGGTTGAGGGCTCAGGAAAAACTTTGGTCTTTAGTAAATCAATTTAGTCCCTATTTAGTGTGGGTAGCAGAACCTAAAGTTAGCTGTAGTGCTTCTTTTTGTCACAGATTAAATCTTCCTGGTATGGAGAAAATGGTAATCCATAATTCTTGTGAAGGTAATAAAGGAAATATTTGGTTGTTTTGGAACAAATGCATAGCACAACCACAAGTAATTTCAGTTTCAAGTCAAATGATTACAGTTAGTGTTGGTGATGCTTTAGTTTCTGGAGTTCATGCTCATGTTAAGGTGGTACAAAGAAGATTCGTATGATCTGAAATGATGTTAATAAGTGATTTAAATAAACCATGGATTATACTGGGTGATTTCAACTCAATTACTTCTCAAGATGAAAAGGTTGGTGGTAGACTTCCAAACAGAACTTCCATGCTGGATTTTAATGAATGCATTAATCATTGTGAACTAATTCAAGCTCCAAAAACATGTCTTCAGTTTTCATGGTCAAATTGTCAAAATGGAAATAGAAGAATCTTGTGTAACCTAGACAGGGTCTTGTTTAATCAAAAGTGGTTGCAATTGTATAGTGACTGGGGGTATAAAGTGGGTATGAGAGTTGTTTCAGATCATGCTCCCTTGCTTGGTGGCTATGCAAATATTCCAAGAAAATTTCAGAAAATGTGGATCAGTCACCCAAATTTTATGGAAGTGGTTTCTAGTTGTTGGGCAACTGAGGTTAATGGTGATCCAGCTTATAAATTCTTACATAAATTGAAAGTTCTTAAGAAGGAGCTTAATGATTGGAATTGGAAGGTGTTTGGAAATGTAAAGGAAAAAATAAAGGAGGCAGAGGAGAGAGTGAAAGTTGCTATTGTTAATTCAGATAGTAATCCTTTTGATGAAAATTTGTCAATAATTGACCTTGTTAATGCTCAAAATGATTATGCTAGTAGAGAAGTCCAAGAAAAGACATTGTTAAGGCAGAAGTCAAGAGTCAAATGGGTTAAAGAAGGAGCTGCAAATACAAATTTCTTTCACACCAATTTGAAAATCAGAACTGCTAGAAATACTATTACTGAATTGGAAGATGATGATGGTAATGTGCTTGTGACTCAGGAAGCTATTGCTCAACATTTGGTTAGTCATTTTCAAAAGAAATTTGAGTATTTTCCTGTAAATGAGTCAGATGATTTGTTAGCAGTAATTCCCTCAGTAATTAATGAGGATGATCAAAGAATGTTGGATGAAATTCCAGAGGAAGAATAAATTAGACAAACCATTTATGATATTGATCCAGAGAGTGCTCCTGGGCCAGATGGATTTTCTGGTATATTTATAGAAGTTGTTGGGAGATTATCAAACAAGATTTGGTGGCTGCCATTCAATTTTGTTGGAGAAGAAGATTTATTCCCAAGGGCATGAACTCAAGTTTCCTATGTCTTATTCCTAAGACTCAAGCTGCTAAAACTGCAAGTTAATTCAGACCAATTGGTTTGAGTAATGTTATGTTCAAAATTTTTACTAAGATAATCACTAGAAGAATGAGTGTGTTAATGCAGAAGTTAACATCTCCTCAGCAAGTAGCTTATGTAAATGGTAGGAGCATTCATGAACAAGTTCTTCTTGCATCTGAGCTGGTTAATGAGATGAAGTTTAAAAGAATGGGAGGAAATGTGGCTATGAAGATATATATATCTCAAGCATATGACACAGTCAGTTGGGATTTCTTAATGAAAGTTCTGAAGAAATATGGTTTTTCAAATGCTTGGTGTGATTGGATTTTAACTCTTTTTAAGTCAGCCAGAATTTCAGTTTTGGTTAATGGTGGTACCTGTGGGTTCTTTCAAGTTGGGAGAGGTCTCAGGAAAGGAGACCCTTTGTCTCCCATTCTCTTTGTGATCATGGAAGATGTTTTAAGCAGGAACATTTCAACTCTGGTGGAACAAAAAAAAATTCAACCTATGTTAACAAAAAAAGGTATTCATCCTACACATTTATTCTTTGCAGATGATGTGTTTATATTTAGTAATGGTGGGAGGAGGAGTCTCAGTAACCACCTTAGCTTTGTTAGATTCTATCAAGACCGTTCATTCAAATAATCAACAAGTTCAAAAGTAAATTGTTTGTAGATGGTACATCTCAACCGAAAAAAATTCATTAGTGAATTTACTGCATATGGATATTTCAACATTTCCGAGATAAGTATTTAGGTGTTTTCTTGGCTCCTGGGAAGATAACTTCTGCTATGATTTGGCCTGTAGTTGAAGTAATTCAAAGGAAATTGGCAGTTTGGAAGGGCGAGTTGCTTTCTTTCAAGATAGGTTGGTACCGCGATAAAATCAAAGTAGCATAACCATCTATAACATGTAAATTTACAAATGGCCTGTATCTATAATAAAAGTGTGTGAGCAGCAAATCAGAAATTTCTTGTGGTCTGGTGATGGATATGTAAGGAAGTTTAAAACTATTTCTTGGAAAAGGGTTTGTACTCCATATGATGAGGGTGGACTTGGTATTAAAAGATTGTAGATAGTAAATAAATCCTTGTTAATGAAGCTAATGTGGAAAATTCTGAAATATGAAGATGATTGGGATCTTTTCTTTGCTGCAAAGTTTAAAGATAGGACAGGGCAATGGACACACAACTGGAAACAGTCTTCTATTTGGAAGGGATTAAAATGGGCATGGCTTACACTTAAGGAGGATGTTAAATGGAAAATTGGAGATGGATCAGCGATTATGTGTTTGGTTTGATAATTGGTTAGGTGGAAGATCTTTAATTGATGATATAGGGTACACATATTTTGTGAAGTCTCATCTAAATATGAAGGTGCAAGATTTAATACAAAATGGTGTTTGGTGTATTGAGAATAACTTACAGAATATTGTACCAATACAGTTATTTCCTGCAATTAATGGTGGCGAGATCTTTGTGTGTGGACGCCAAAGATGGAAATTTTCAAACAGACATTGGGTAGTTGAAAAAATTAGACATAAGGAGGTTAAGCTTTCTTGGCCTAAGTTTGTTTAGCGAAGATTGCATTCATCCAAGTATTGCTGGTAATATCTGGAAGATTCAACAATCAGCATATGTGGATGATGAGGTTATGAGGAAGAAAGGTTTTGAATTTGCATCTAGATGTTGTATCTGTAAGCAGGATGAAGACAATATGCATCACACATTATGGGATTGTGGTTTCAGTGTTGCTATTTGGTCTTGGCTCAACACTGTATTCTGCTTTGTCAATCCAACATCTTTTAATGATGTCTGTGCAGCAGCAAAACATAAGAGTCCATTTGTTAGACAGGTGTGGATGATTGCAGCGTGTGTTACAATGAAAGAGTTATGGTTTCAGAAGAATGCTCAGCTTTTTGAGGAAAAGAAACCAAATTTCAATGGAGTCAAATGCAGAATTAAGCACCTTGTTCATGAAGGTGGTTGTAGATTAACTGGAGTCAGCTGGAGACAGTCTTCTGATTTCCAAGTTAAGAGTTTCATTTCTCTTTAGTTGTTTGTGTTTTCTCAACTGGAATAAGGAATTGGGCTGTCTGTAATGGGCTAGTAGTGGGCCTTTGTTTTCTGTTTTTTGTTTTCAGTTGATTTATTTGGGTCAGTCTTGTAAATATTGATTTTAGTCTCTTTTCAATAAAAATATGTGATTCAGCAAAAAAAAAAAAAAAAAAAATTGTATAGAGTTGAAAGAATGATTTAAACCAATTTTATTTTATTATATAGATAATACATTAAGGATAGACAAAAACAAGCAAATAGCTCAATGGTTTGAGCCTTAATTAGCAAGTAAGAGGTCATGGGTTCAATCCCCATAAAATGCGCGAACCGGGATCGGTGTTAGAGTAATTCGGCCGAATGCATCGGATTCAGTTGATTCGTACGAATTCGCCGAATTACTAACTAGGCTACAATTCTACAAATGAAGAAAAAAACAAAACAAAATAATTACAAAGTTAAAAATTACATACTAGGCAAGCGAGCGACAAGCTGTGCCGCTAGCCCTTTTTGAATAGCAAAACCTATCCTATTAAAAATAAAATCTCGTGAGCCGGGGTCATTACATTGCTGCGCATGACTTTCTGGACCCTCTTGAGTAGTCCAACTGCTTCGGAGCCAAATAGCCAAAAGTATCAAAAGCAAAGGACGAAAGCATGCCCATTGTCAACACATGCTTTCTCATGCTTCGATATCTTACCCGAGGCAGCCTTTAGCGCCGCTCCGTCCGACCGTAAAGGTGCCATGTCCAATTCCTACCAAAGGAGATACCCCGTGAGGTCAACACATGTGTGTTTCCCATTAGCCCATCCAAAAATAAGAACATCGGTGGTCTTAGTGTCGATCTCCCTTCAAGTGGGTGCAATAGAAATGCACGGTGCTTCTTTCTTTGCCGAAATGCCGACCTCCACATTACATCATACAAAATATCCCTCACATGATCATGTCTATATTTATAACCAGGGTCTACTTTACAATGAACCGCATGTTCACCATATGAATCCAAGCAACCCGTGATGCAAGCGAGGCAGCCGAGAGTCGAGGGATAAAGCGGGATCATTAACCCGTATTTGAGGATAAACCAGAACATCAAAGGAGACATCTTCTCGCCCTAGCCCCTCAATCGGAATAGACAGAAGAAAATCTTGGGCATGTCTGCTTGCAAACAACCAAAAACCGCTTTCTGTCTCTCCGTAAGCATGTAAACTCTATCAATGTCCTTAACCACTTTACCAAAAAGAGCACTCGCCAGATGCTTTGTGCTTTAGGGGGCGTTGTCTTTATTGGTGAAGTTGTTAAGATCAAAATCGGAAGAGTCACTTGTAACGTTTCCAAAGCCTTATTAAAATTATCATCCATACCGTCCACACCACTACTCCTCAATATGTGATCCCGTAATCCCTAAGATTGCACACGTGAAGCCACAAAAACATACTCGATGCCTCCCTAGCGTTATAAAGTCCAAGACCTCCATATCTCGATAGGTAGAGTAGATAGTCTCCACCGAAGCTCTCCAAAGAACGGTCCCCGCACACCACGATGCCTTCCACCACTTCTCGCAAGCCTCATCAAATATATCTACCGCCTCCATAATATAGTCCGGGTGACAAATACGAAGGCCAAAAAGAAGCTTGGAGATACCCATACACGTTCGTAAAAACGGCAATTCACTTTGAGGATCATGGAGCTTGGATAAAATCGCATCAAATCCACGCTTTTTCAGCCCCTCTTAATGGCAAAACCCTTCACAAAACCATCGTCGAGGCTAACTGCACCACCTAATAGTTTGACTCCCTTATCTGGTCTTGAGATTTCGACAGAAACATCCCATCACTTATCCTTCGTCCATCACAAGAGGGCCAAAATATTTGATTTCTTAATATTCGCATAAGCCCCAGTAGCAGCCCTTCTACATTTTGATAATAGTGAGTGCTTTTGCCACTTCTTCGGTGTCTCCAATAACAAGCCATCATCAAGATACCAGGCATGTAGGGATAATATGCGGTGCTCATTTATCTTAGCTATAAGCTGATGAAGTACAGAGCAAATAACAAAGGCCCTAAAGGGTCACCTTGTTGTACTCCCGTGGATGAGTAGATAAAGGAGTCCCCCACATAGAGCCATGCAGCTGACCATACAAGTATTCTACCCAAGGAGATATAGATGGACAAAGCTTACGTACCTCGGGAAAGCATAGCCGTTCGGTCAACTAGGTTAAAAGCATTGGTAAAGTCAACCATTAGCATAGAGAGGCTAAGCGTCTACATGATGTTTACTTGACAAACCTATTCACAAAGATGTAGGATTGCCTCAAACACCACCCGAAAACACCTACACCAAACTGGAAATCAGAGATACGCCGCCATGTCCTTACCAACCCCTTTCATCGCGCTTTGGACACCAAATCCGACGCCAAATTGTCCCAACAACAATGGGACGAATGCTCTTATCCGGTTTAAGGAGGGGTGTTGGGAGCCGATGCAATGAACTCCGCTAGGAGGGCATCTCCCTCAAGCCAAAGATTAACAACCCTAGTTATGGCCGTGACCATATCGGCCACGTTGAGCCTTCCCCTACGTAGTGCATCCAACAAATGTTGTGCCCAAGGCCATCCCTTCCACACGAAGTTCCCTTAGGGAAAGATTTAATACAACTAAGAATGGTACTTCTTCGGCCACTAGCGGTGTCTCCTGCAACGTACAGGTTGGTTTCCTTGGAGGCGGCATCGTCGGATGCTTATCCTCAAGTGCTTTCCTTGTGTTCTCGTTGTATGGCGCCACCCCGGACGACAAAATTATTTTTTACTTTTCTGTCATTTGCAGTACTTTCAATTTCAAGAATCGGAATACCTGCAAGACAAATGCTCGGAGATTGATTTATATGTGGAAATAACTACTACAGGACAAAATAGTGGATCAGCATGCATGGCCTTCAAGTAGGACTTGATTCATCTCGGATAAAGGTTGCCGTTTGTTGAAACTTAAAATGGTCGGACTCACGTGCAGTGGAAAAGCATGCCCATACTGAAACCCACCTCAGCTTGCTCCTGTTGGCGGCTGTTAATTTCATTACCTCATCCTAATCTCCAAAACTGAGTTTGCCATGATCTTGTTTTCCTGTGGTGTCACTGGACAATGATTTTCTTCACCACTGATAAACATATAACAGTGAATACGGCCTAATAGAAAACAACAGAATGTGCAACGTGTCGTCTTTTTTTTTGGCTATTATCATCGACCAATTCATGAAGAAAGTCATGCCACACAATGGTATTCATATTTACTCTCCATATAAATAAACGTACATATTTGGTAATGATTGTGATGTTTACCACTAATATGAATGCATTATATGATGCGTGTAGACTGAAGTTCATTAAGAGTGAACTCAAATCTTATCTATGCGAGGAAGTTTAACTATTGCTAATTTAAGATTAGTCGTGGGGTAGTAGGGTTAGGTTAATGACAGTGACAAATCAGATTAACAAATGCGAGCGGACCATGACCACAGCACATGTTTCATTCTTAAGGAAATGATCTTAGTTAAGCACTTATATATAACATTGCAACAAGTTATAGGCCTAAAATCCAGAACAGAGTTAGGTTGTCCTTTTTAGAAACAAGAGTAAGAAAGGTACTATTTACCTCCTTTAGCAGTTTTGCACTTTTAAAGAAATTCTATACAGCTGTTGTGAAATCATCACCCATTATGTTCCAACAGAATTTGAAGAACCAACTGGAGAAACCATCAGGCCCTGGGCTTTTACTAGAATCAATGGATGAGAGAGACTCATCAATTTCATCTCTAGAAACTGGCTTAATTGGATTAACCTTATCATCCTCTTTTAAAATATTATCAAAATGAATAGAATCAAAAGTTTCAGTATCTTCAATAAAAGTACTAAAAGTGTCATCAAATAAAGAAGAATAGAAATCAACACATTTAGAGGCAATTTCATCATCCCTAAACAATAAAGTAAGAATATTGTTTCTAGAATACCTCTCTTTTAAGGAGTTGTGGAAGAAATGAGTATTAGAGTCCCCAAGACCCATCAATTTCACTCTAGATTTTTGCTTAGCAATGGACTCTTAAATATCTAGATACCTTAGAAAATTGGTGAATAGAAGATTTCTCCTTGATTGCAGAAGCAACACAGAGAGGATGAGTTTGAATATGCTTTTTAATATCTCTCAAATCCACTCTAGCAATTTCCACTTGATTGGAAACATTGTTAAACCTATCTTTCTTCCACTGAATAATAATATCTTTAACTCCCTTAACTTTAGTAACAAAAACAAACATAGGATTACCTCTAACAGGAGCAGACCGGGCATTCATAACCAGCTCCAAAATGTCATTTTCCTCTGTCATGAAATTATATAATTTGAAAGGAGAAGGACCATGATGCCTGTCTTCGAAAATAGAAACCACAGCAGAAGAATGATCAGAGATACCAGCTTCAAGAAATTCTGCCTTAGAATCACAGAAAGCATTAACCCACTCCATATTAACCATATATCTAACTTGGATAAAATTCTGCTATCATCAGTATGCCCATTAGTCCAAGTAAATAAATTCCCAGAATAAATTAAATCGAAAATATGGCTATCCTGAGTACAATTCCAAAGATCAAGATAATTCTGAGGACTTACATTACCCCCCACTTTTTCATGAGGAAATAAGATTGAGTTAAAATCACCAACCACTAACGGAAGGGAGCTAGAAGAAGTATAATCATTAATATCACTCCACAATTGTTGTCTCACCACAACATCACTGCTCCCATAAACAAAACATACCACAAACTTCAAACTTCTACTAGTGGTAACTTCTACCAGCAGCATTTGGTCAGTAGTAACAACAATGGAAATCCGCACTTCCAGGGGATTCCAGCCAATCCAAATCCTATCTGAAGCATTATTCAAGTAATTATCCGTAAAACAACAATCAGGTCTAATAGACCTTCTTATTCAATCTTTATTATGACTCTGAACATGAGTCTCAACAATACCTACTATAGATAAATTATTAGTCCTAATAAAATTCCTGACTTCTACTTGTTTAAGAGGATCATTCCATCCCCTTATGTTCCAGCACCCAATTTTAAACGTCATTAATAACTAGAGGTTTAGCCTTCCTACCTCTAGAAGATTTTTTCAAATCTGATCCCCTTTGATGAATACTTTTAACTCCCTTAGAGGTTTGGGCTTTCATTTGAAAAATAACTTCTGGCACTACTGCCACCAATAACTGAAAACCCTGTTGTGTCCTTACCTCCCACATTAGGATCAATATTCTCAGCTGAATTTGAATTAATACCAGACTGACCCTTATTCTTCTCTATTTCCTCAATAGCATTAGTAACCTCCATAAGAATATCAAAAGAATTTTAGTTTGGATAGCTGGTTGACTAACAGGAGGTATCTCAAGATTCTGAGATTTTTTAGAGACAAACTCAGTTTCTTGATCATTAAGAACTCTTTTCTAGAATCTAGTACCCCATTCTGCACATTAGGAACATCCACCATAACACCTTCTACACGTTCAGTATTATCATCTAAATCTCCTCAACTATCCCCTCCATTGGAAGTGACTTATCCTCCATATGAGGAATTAGTTTTAGGATTTTTAACAGCCCATTCGCTTCTTTGGGTCTTGGTTCCTCCTTAGAATTCTTATCAACCACTTCATTATGTTGAACTTTAGGACATTTGGTATCAGTATGTCCAAAGATTTT
>JAJJWX010000590.1:0-14216 GCA_023529315.1 Papaver bracteatum | reverse complement strand
GAAAACTCTAGGGTTTTGGCCGGTTTTGCTCCGGTTTTCTCTCTTCTTTTTTCTCTTCCGTTTTTAAATTTCTTTTAGGGTTTTGACGTTATTCATGGCGTCAAACCAAGCCAATCCGCCTGATCCAGGAGAGAATAATCAACCAAGGCAACAGATTCGTGATCAATTTGATAGGAGAAGGAATAGAAATTGGTCAAGATCCAGGGTTCATGGAACTTACGTTCCAAAAACATGAAACCGTGAAGAAACGGAAGCAAACAAAGGTGGCGCAGCTTCAATTTCTGGTAACCGTTTGGAATCAGGAAATACTAGCGATGCTAATGGTCGTTCATATATTAATGCCGTGAAGAAATCTGGCCATGTTATGTCTAGTATTGATGCTGAATCATTGTCTCTTCCTCCATCTCGTTCTTTAACGGGAGAAACCATAGTTGAGATCCCAAAAGACGTGATTTCACGTTCAAAAGAAGTTTGGAAGTTTAGTTTAGTAGGTCGTTTTGATTTTTAAACCCTAGCTATGAAGTTTGAAGATGTTAATCTTAATTTGTGTAATCAATGGAAATTAACTGGCCGAGTTCAATTTATTCCATGGGTCAAGGGATATTTTGTTATCAAATTATTCAATGAAGATGATCGTAAACGTGTAAGCTATGAGAGGGTCCTTGGAAAATCAAGTTACAAACTTTGAAGGTTTTTCTGTGGACGCCAATGTTTGATCCTAATTCGGAAAAGATGACAAGAGCAACTGTATGGGTTCGTTTCAAGCAACTTCATCTTGAATATTGGGAAGAGGAAATTCTTTTTCGAATTGCTAGGGCTTTGGGGAAACCGGTGGCTGTTGACCCAAGAACCTTAAATCATGAATATGGTTACTATGCTGCTGTTCTAATTGATATTGATTTTTCAAAACCACTCACTGATATTGTTATTAAGGATCAAGATTTGCCTGAGGGTTTTTATCTTGATTATGAGCTTGCTTATTACCCTGATTTTTGTGATCATTGTAAAACGATTGGACATGTGGAGAATGATTGTCGTACAAATAAATACATTGATTTGAAGAGGAAACTCGAGTTGGAGAATGACAAATACAAGCGTATGCTTCTACAAGCTGAGATTGAAGAGCTATGCAATGTTTGGAGTACTAGAAGATACAAAACGCCAAAGGATCCACCAGCTCCGCCACCTGCTACCGGTCCACCAGCTCCGCCAGCTGCCCCACCAGTTTCACCAAATCCACCAGCCACTAATATGCCAGGTACAACACCAATTGGAGGGGCTGTTTTCACAGGCACTCATACGGTTTTTTGCGAGCCCTTCTACCAGTGCTGTAGGTGATGATACTCGAAGTGAGAATGGTCAGCCAACTCCTATTGATGAATCTAACTCAAACTATGCTGATATCTTGAATAAAGAAGAGGAAGAATTATGCGCCTATTATGAGGAGCAACGGAAAATTGCTGCTGAATTGGCTAAATCAGCAGATTTGGGGCAACTTGAAAAGGACACGTCTTTGAGAAAATTATAACAAAAGCGTGCTCTGATCATGGAAAGAAAGAAGGTGGAGGAGGCCAATCTTTTATGGGAGGAAGAATTACGTCGTGCAAAAGGGAAGACAGTGGAGGAGAAATTACCGGCAGCTGCAACTCCAGCTGTAGATGTGAGAGTTTCGATTCCAACACATATGTTTAACATTGTTTTAGAACCTGCAACCGATGAGGGTTTTAGTTCTCCAACTAGAACAGCAAGAAGTTCTACGCCACCATACGTTGCGGAGCCACTTACGACTTCCAACATGTATGAAACTGGCACTGAGGGTGATGAATCTGAGGATAAAAATATTAATGTGGAGGATGAAACTACTCATGTTAAGCCTACTAGTGCTATACCTTTATCTAGTTATATTCAAGTTGTTAATGATGAGACCCGGAAATTAAATTGGGCGGCTGAAATTGAGAGGGAGGAGCGTGAAAAAAAGGAGCAAGCTACGGAAAGAAGACTTAGACCAAGGGATCATGTGGTTCCTAAACCAAAGGATCCTAAGAAGAAAACTGGTAAGGGTGGCGAAAATATTAATAAAGGTTCTAAAGGCGCTGGCAATACTGGACAGGGTTCAAAAGAAGGTGGTGATAACACTCAGGGTTCGGCAAGCCCTGCTGAAAACTTGGGTACTTAATGCGGGTCTTCTATTGGAATGCTCAAGGCTTGGCTAAGGATGGTGCAAGGGCCAAGTTGAATGATCTATATCACTTGCACAGTCCTGACATAATCTGCATTGCTGAACCGCAAGTTCGTTGCAAGGTACGTTTTGTTAGGAAGTTAAAATTATTGGATTTTTCAGAGGATGTTATTCATAATGAGGTGAATGTAGAAAGGGGTAACATGTGGGTTCTATGGAGGAATACTCTATCCAGGCTTGTGGTTTTATCTTCTTCAAAACAAGCTATTACTTTGGATTTTGGTGGGGTATATATCTCAGCGGTTCATGCTTCTTATGCTCCTATGGTTAGGAAGAATCTTTGGCGTCAATTGGGTTTGGGTTTCATCTATAATCCATGGCTGGTGCTAGGTGATTTCAACTGTGTGTTGCGTTTGGAGGAGAAGAAAGGTGGTGAACCAATGTTGGAATATTTGATGCATGAGTTTAGGAGTTGGATCTCGGATAATGGCCTTGTGGAAGCCGATTCTCTTGGCAAGAAATACACTTGGTGTAACTCTCGCAAGGGTAATAAGTGTATTGTTTCTAAGCATGATAGAGCTGTGGTTAATGAAGCTTGGTGTGATACTTTTCCAAATTGGAGATGTAAAGACCTTCCTAGAATTTATTCGGATCACTCTCCTATTATTGGGTTTGCGGTTGAAAATACAAGACCGAGTAGATCTCCTTTTAGAATTCAAAAAATGTGGCTTAGTCATCCTACTTTTATGAGCTTGGTTGAGGGTGTTTGGAGTTCTCACTTGGCTGGTGCACCTCCTTTCGTTTTCATGACTAAGCTGAAGAGGTTGAAGGAGGCTTTGAAGACTTGGAATCGTGAAGTCTTTGGTGATATTCATGTTCGTTTGAAGAAGGCGGAACTGAAGTTGGAAGCCGAGAATGACCTTCTTGATTATGAGCCTCGTGATGAAGCTCAGTTCATTAAGGTAGAGGATGCTAAGAAGGTGGTAGATGAGGTGCGGAATGATCTGGCAGTCATGCTAAAATTGAAGGCGAGGGTTTCTTGGTTGGGGGATGGTGATCAGAACACTCGTTTTTTCCATAATAGCATTCGCATGAGGAGGAGTCAAAACACGATTTCGGAGCTCAAAGTTTCTACTAACTCTACTTTGCTTTTGCAGGATGATATTAAGAATTATATTGTCAACCATTACCGTGACAAATTCAATGGTGGTGGGGTTACTATTGATCCGAAGATTTTTGATATTCAGAATGATCGTATTTCGGCGGAGGAGAGTGACTTTATGGATGCGGTCCCAACTATTGCTGAAGTTAAGGAAGCTGTTTTTGATCTAGGTGCGGATTCTGCCCCTGGCCCAGACGGTTTCACAGGTTCATTCTATAGACATTGTTGGAACATTATTTCTGAAGATCTTTTTAAGTCCATTACTAATTGTTGGATTATGCGCAAAATTCCTAATGACATTAATTCTAGTTTCATTGTTCTGATTCCAAAAAATAATAAGTCTAATGCTATTAAGGATTATAGGCCGATTGGGTTGAGCAATTTTTTCTTCAAGATCATTACAAAATTTTTGGCTACCAGGCTGGGTACTGTGCTTAATAAGTTGATTTCTGAAGAGCAAGTAGCGTTCATGAAGGGACGTAATATACATGAAAACATAGCTTTGGCGTCGGAGTTGATCATTGAGTTGAGCATCAATAGGAAGCATGGCAACGTGGGTTTAAAACTGGATATTGCTCAAGCTTTTGATACGGTCAGTTGGGATTTTATTCTTGAGGTTTTTCGCCAATATGGTTTTTTTGAGATCTGGTGCAACTGGATTCTCAGTATTCTTCAATATGCTCATATTTCTGTCATGATTAATGGCATCCCGGAAGGTTTTTTCAGTATTAACAGAGGCCTAAGACAAGGTGATCCTCTTTCTCCTTTGATTTTTGTACTTATTGAAGATGTTTTGAGTCGCAATCTTTCAAAATTGTTTGCTTCAAAAAAGATGCAGCCTATGGTTTACAAGAAGGGGGTTGCGCCTACGCATTTGCTCTTTGCAGACGATATTCTTATTTTCTGTAGGGGTAATTTGCAAAGTTTGAGTAGTTTGAAGGATATGCTTGGTATGTATCAATTGGATTCTGTCCAAAGTGTTAGCTATGCCAAAAGCAAATTTTATTATGGTGGTGATAGAGGCTCGCGTGCAATTGCAATCAAGAATTATTTGGGAATGGAGAGGGCTACTTTCTCGGACAAATACTTAGGTATTCAACTGAAGTCGGGCATTGTTCTCCATGTTCATGTCCGTAAAGTGGTGGAGAAGATTATGGAAAAGATGACCGGGTGGAAGGGTAAACTCTTATCTTTTCAAGCTAGGTTGGTTTTGATTAAGCCCATCATTTCAAGCAATGTTTTGCATTCTATGGCTGTATACAAGTGGCCGTGCAATATGATTAAGCAGGTTGAGAAGGCCATTAGGAATTTTATTTGGTCTGGCGATGCTGAAAAACGTAAATATTTTACGGTTAGTTATGATACCTTGTGCTGTCCAAAGCGTGAGGGTGGTTTGGGTTTGAAGAAGTTGAATGAATAGGGCTATGCTTATGAAGTTATGGATTGCTATTCGTGATTCTAACAAGACTTGGACAAGATTCTTGAGAGCGAAGTATTTCAAAATCAATGGCAACTTGATAGACTATAAGTTGGGCTCTTCGGTTTTTCCAGGGATGCGCTTGGTCTACAATTTTGTGCAGCGTCACACACGTTCAATTATAGGCAATGGTGATAATACTTCCTTATTCTTTGATAATTGGTGTGGTGATTTTTCGATTGCGGGGAAGCTAGGAATTTCTTCCAAAGGCCCAAATGATTTTAAAACGAAGGTGAGTGATATTATTGTTGATGGCGCTTGGTCTATTCCTCAAGATACTAGAGATTTGATGCTTCGTTGCAATATAGATGTGGACAATTTGCCCATAATTGCTGGTGGGGATGATTACAAAATTTGGGACCTTGACAAGAAGGGAGTTTTTTTCGGTCAAATCAGCCAAGGAGGCTATTCGTGTTCATGGGATTTTAGAGCCGCATGCTGTTTTGTTTACTCAGAGTGTGGTTCATCCAACTTTGAGTATGCAATATTGGAAAATATGGGCAAGTCAGTGTTGTGCTACTGATGATAACGTTATCAAGAAAACTGGTAGGTCTATGCCTACTATGTGCCGAATTTGTAAGAAGGATGGCGAGTCTATGCGCCACATAACTTGGCAGTGTAGGTTTGCAAGACGTATTTGGGCCTGGGCTTCAGGCATTTTCAATATGCGGCCAATGGAGGATCTTGTTGATTCTTATAAGGTTTCTAAGGGTCGTAGTAGAATTATTAAGGACTTGTGGCTTGTTTCTCATCTTGCTATTTCCAATGAATTATGGAAGCTAAGGAATAAGATTTATTTTGAGGAGGCTAAGGTCAACTGGCTTGGTTTTAAAGGCCGAGTCTACCAATTGATTCATGATAATTCGATCTGCATGAAGGGCTACATGTACAACAAAGAAGATGACTTGCGGATTTTGAATTACTTTAGGGTGGCGCATAGGGATTGCCGGGTTTCTACTCCTTTGGAACTTGCTTGGTGGCCTCCAAATCCAGGTGAGATTATGATTTGTTGTGATGGCGCGTCCCTTGGCAATCCAGGCCAAGCTGGTTATGGCGTCACTTTTCGTGGCTCGAATGCTGAAATTTTAGGAAGCCTTATGGTTGGACTAGGCTGGCAAACAAACTTCTACGCTGAGGTTTGTGCTATTATTTATGGAGCGATGTGTGATAGAATATGGGGTATCAAGCAGTTGTGTGTTCATTCGGATTCAATGAGCTGCATACAAGCTTTCCAGGAAGGGCAGTTGTCGTGGCAACTCATGCAAAAGTGGAGAATGGCGAGATCATTTTATGATAATATTAGATATGTCCATAGTTATAGAGAGGTCAATTTTTATGCTGATGCCTCGGCCAAACAAGCTTGTTTGTTGACTGAGGATATTTTTGAGTTTTATGAGGGAAGGCCAGTGTCCACTAAAATTTATGAGTGGCCTGGTGAAGTTTACTTTCGTTTCAAATAAGTCCCTTGGCCTCACGGTTATACACTAGTAGGACTTATTCCCTGTACAGTTTTTTCGTTTTTTAATATATTCATTGACCGAGTAAAAAAAAACTTCTTTCTTCCTGTATTCTTTGTCTCAAATCATCTACTATTTCACGTCATTCATGAATTAATCCTCCAACCATTTCTTGATTTCTTTCTCCTCCTTCTTCATTTCTCAATTGTCGATTTTCTGCTTCTCTATCGAATCCGACCTCCAAGTATGCACACTCACTCTATCATAATCCACATTCCTATCTCGTGTTTGTGTTTGTTGATTCGGCTGTTGAATTGAACTTTCTGCTTCATTTCTTATTCTATTTCTTCCTGATCTTATCCTTAAAGATTCTTCCAATTCACCTGTTCCCTCACCTGCGAGTCTTTTACTTCTTCTCACAGTTGTCGGTGGTTCTGATGTATTTATTTTTCTTCTAGCCATTTCTTCAACTCTAATAATTTCTTCAAATCTTCAAGTTGTAATTAGAGATTTCTTAGCTTGATTCTCCTTGTTTCTGGGCGCCAAAATGTAGTTGCAGGAATTTCTACACTACACCCTTGTTAAGATTCTATAGAAATCTGTTGGAAATCAATTAAACTTCAAAGATTTAAATGACACTTTACTATTAAAATTTCAAAATTTTTTATAGAATTGGAAGAAATCAAGATTACAAATATCCTCTTGAAGTTTCTCTCTCCTCAAGACTCTTTCAGCTCTCAAAAATACATCATCATTTTCTGGATCTATCGAGCCCTTTATATAGGGATTTACATAATGGATGACAGCTAAGTTTTCCTCCTATTTCGGATCTATTCTGCGATCTCATCGCGACCGCTATAATATTCTATATCGCAAGAACGATGATCATCGCAGGATCAACATATTCTTCTCTTATTTCTTCCATCGTCAGTTTCTTTTGGGTATTCTGTGACACTCGTGAAACATTGTTAAAGAATTGGTAGTGACGCTATCAGAAACGTTGCTAATATCGCAGGAATAGCGTTGTGGAGATATTCTGGTCCTACACCCCCTTATATGACGCACTATTAGGTCTTACATTTTCCTCTTGCGAAATTTTATTCGCGAACTAGGGTGCACGCCATAAAGGTTCGTCCCATTCTATTAATCTCTGCGAAATTTTTATTCGCCTTTATTGTGATTATGCTCGCATCTCTTGCTTTGCTTTGTTATTAGAAGAACCTCTCAGTAGTAAAAGAGAAAGAAGAATTTATTATTTTTTTCGTCATACAACGTACCTGTATCTCTTATCTCGCAGAAGTTGTCATTGATAATACCTTTTCAGAAATAGTCTATTTCATGGTCTGTCAAGTCTTTGACCAACATCTCTCCCTTCAGGGTCCATTAGTTTGTATGCCCCGGTTCCAACTATATCTTTAATGATGTATGGTCCATCCCATTTTCTCGCCAACTTTCCACCATTCTCTCGTTGATAACTTGGTGTTTCTCGCAGCACTAAATTGCCAGGTTGAAACTCACGTTTCTTAACACGTTTGTTGTACTCGCGAGCTAATCTTCGCTGGTAATTTTCCATATGTTGTAAAGTCTTTTCTCTTTTTTCTTATAATTCATCCAATTTATTTACAATCATTCCAGCGCTTAGATTTCTTTCCCAAGCCTCTCTTTTTGTTGTAGGAATAGCTATTTCTGTTGGTAACACAGCTTCAACTCCATACGTCAAACAAAAAGGTGACATTCCAGTAGCTTCCCGTATAGTTGTATTGTAAGACCATATTGCATTATGCACCTGTTCGCACCATGCTCTGTGGTATCCTTCTAGATTATTTTTTAAGATGTCTGTGATTGTCTTATTAGTTGCTTCAGCTTGACCATTTTCTTGTGGGTATAAAGGAGTAGATTTTCCACACTTTATCTTAAATGCATTGAGTATCAATTCTATATTCTGCCCTTCAAATTTCTTTCCATTATCAGACACCAACTGTGCTGGAATCCCAAATATGCAAATTATATTATCAAATATGAATGTAAAAATATCTTTATCGCGGATATGTTGTACTTCCTTTACTTCTCCCCATTTTGTGAAATAATATGTTGCGACAATTAGATATCTTCTTTGTCCAGAACCAGTCACAAATGGTCCCACAATATCTAACCCCCATTTCCCAAAAGGCCATACACTTGTTGAAGATGATAATGGTGCTCCTGGTGCATATATCTTCGCTGGCAATCTTCGCAACTCCTTGAGAGTTGTTTTGCATCTTCATGAATATATGGCCAGTAATAGCCTTGCATTTTTGTTCTATATGCCAAAGATCTTCCTCCACTATGATTACCAGCATCACCACTATGCAACATCTTCAACATTTTTTGTCCTTCCTCCCTCGTCAAACATCTTAGCGATGGTCCACTAAAATATCTGCGATATAATACTCCATCTCTTAGCTCATAATTGGTTTCCCTACTTTTTAATTTATGTGCTTCCAATCGATTTCTTGGGATTTCTCCTCTTGCCAAGTATGCATGAAGATATTCTCGCCAATATGTAATGTTGCTCTTTAATTCTTCTTCGCCAACTTCTACCATCATCACATCTTCCTCTTCTTCTTCCTTGTTTATCGCTGGAAATAAAAGTGTTTGAATTTTTATGCATCTCGCAGCTGGATTTGTCATCATACTGGATATGAAAGCAAAAGCATCTGCGAGCCTATTATCTTTCCTTGATATGTGTCTCCATTTTATTTTTGGAATTCTCGCAGATAATTCTTCGACTAATATTTTATACTTTCTCAAAGATGGTTCGTTTGTTGTGTATTCTCCTTTTATCTGGCGAATAAACAACTGTGAATCGCTGGTGATTCTAGTATTTTCCAACTTCATTTCTACCGCAAATTTTAAAGAATGAATCACGGCCTCATATTCTGTCTCATTATTAGTGGATGCAAATTCCAATCTAAATGAAAAAGCTGTTTTTTCTCCTTCTGGTGAAATAAAAACAACTCCAATCCCATTTCCTTCTCCATTTGATGATCCATCCACCAATATTTCCCATATGTCGGGTTCTGTTAATAGCTCTTTTGGATCTCCATGTTCCTCTTCTACATCCATCATCTCTTCCACAACTTCATCATCTTCTAAAGGAAATTCAGCTAAGAAGTCTGCGATAACTTGTGACTTTGGCGAGGATAAAACTTCATATTGTATATCAAAGTGTCCTACTTGTGCATTCCATCTCTCAACTCTGCCTGATCTTTTTGAATTTTTCATTACTGATTCAATTGGCACTTTTGTTAACACTTTGACCTTATGTGCTTGAAAGTAGATGCGAAGCTTAAAAGTTGCATGCACCAACGCTAGAATTAGTTTCTCAATCTTTGAATAATTTCTCTCTACAGAATTGATCGTTTTGCTGATGTAATAAATTGGTTTTTCTACCCCTGCATCTACTCGAAGCAACACATCACTTAGCGCATATGTGGTTTTTGCGAGATAAATCAATAGTTCTTCTCCCGGTTCAGCTTTCTGTAAGATAGTTATGTTCATTAAATTTTCTTTTATTCCTTGAAAAGCCTTTTCACATTCATCTGTCCACTTGAATTTTGTTCCCTTCTTGAGTATATCGAAAAAATGTTTGCACTTGTCTGAAGATCGCGAGATGAATCTTCCTAGCGAGGCTAAGAGTCCATTCAATTTTCGCACATCTTTTACCGTCGCAGGCGTTGGCATATCTGGAATTGCTTGTACTTTTTCCGGATCAACTTGTATTCCTTCTTTTGATACAACATACCCCAGAAATTTTCCTGAAGTTACTCCAAAAGTACACTTATCGGGATTCACTTTAATATTAAATTATCGCATTTGATCAAAAATCTCTTTCAAATCTTGCACATGATTCTCAACTTCTTTGATTTTGATCAGCATATCATCTACATACACTTCTAATGTTTTATGGATCCACTTTGCAAACACCTTCTCCGCCATTCTTTGATACGTTGCACCAGCATTTCGTAATCCAAAGGGCATCTTTGTATAACAATATAATCCTCTTGGAGCAAAAAATGCGGTATGTTCTTGATCTTCTTCAGCGAGAGGAATTTTATTATATCTTTTATATCCATCCAACGATGATATTCTGGCATTTCTCGTTGCTGATTCAACCATCTGTGGGATATCTGGTAACTGAAAACTATCTTTAGGACAAGCTTTGTTTAAATTAGTGAAATCTATGCAAATTCTTATCCTCTTGTTCTTCTTTGGGACCACCACCATATTTTCAATCCACTCTGGATATTTTTCTTGCCTTATGATTCCTGCATCGAGCATCTTCTGTAATTCTTCTTCTATTTGAGAATGGTATGTTGTTGCGATTTTCATTATTCTTTGCTTAAATGGTCTTATGTTTTTGTTGATTTCTAATTTATGACATGCTATTGATGGATCTATCCCTGGCATCTCATCCATGCTCCATGCGAAGATATCTTTATATTCTCGCAAGAGATTTATAGTTCTTTCTTACTCATCTGCCTCAATTCTAGTCCCAATTTTCAGCATTTTAGGCTCTTATTCACTCCCAATATTTATTTCTTTTGTTGGTTCTGCTGCAATATAACTGGCTTCAGGTTCTCCCATTGGTGTTGGTGTTTTCATAACTCTCGCGAGTTCATCTCCTTCTCGCGAGATTTCGCTGGGTATTCCTTTTCCTTCTTTTGCTCTTATCACGTAAGCTTGAAATTCTTCTTCCTTCTTTGTTTCTCTCGCCAATTTTCTGTGAGCCTTTCGCAGCTTTGGACGTTCTTCACAATTTCTTACTTCAATTTGGTAACACAATTTTGCAAAATCTGTGTCTCCTCTAATTTCTCCAATTCCACTGGGTATAGGAAATTTGATGCATTGATGCAATGTTGATGCTACAGCCTTGATTGCGTGTATCCACGGTCTTCCTAATATCATGTTATACAGTGATTCCACATCTATCACACATAACGTTACTTGTGTTTCAATCTCTCCTAGTGGAATTCGTACCACTATATCGCCTTTAGGTTTTGTTAAAGATTTTCCAAAGCCATGAACATGATATGTTGAATAAGACATTTCTTCATCCTTATATCCCATTTTCTTAAAAGTATGATAAAATATTATATCTACAGAACTTCCTGCATCCACTAAAGTTCTATTCATATCCCATTCTTCTACAGATTTTATTGATTCCTCCTTTCTCATTGGTATAGTGGATACTGTGATTACCAATGGAGATGTATGACTTAGATTTTCTTCTGGTAATTCTGCTGCTGTAAATGTGATCTCCTGCTTTTCCCAATCTTTCAATGGTGATATTTTTTCCACCGTCATAATTTTCCTTCCTTCAAAATCCCGTTTGTGTATCTCCCCCTTAATATTTTCATGAAATCTATCAATCATTGTTCTCGTTACCATACCACACTCCAATTTTCTACAATCCTCTTTGATTCTAACCATCCTTCCTTCAAATATCTCACCGATTTGTTTTATGATTTTCTTAATCTTGAACAATTCTTATCTTCCTCTTCACTTTTTTCTATGATTTCGCTAATTCAGTCCCTGTTTCGGGCGCCAAAATGTAGTTGCAGGAAATCCCACACTACACCCTTGTTATAATTTTTCTATATTCAACTCACAATTGAAGATTAAAAACGGCGCTTTATTATTTTATTCTCAGAAATGGAAGAATTCAAGATTACAACTATTCACTTGAAGTTTCTCTCTTCTCAAGACTTTCTTAACTCTCAAAAATACATCATCATTTTCTGTACATATTGGGTATATATTTATAGGGTAGTTACATAGTGGATGACAGCTAAGTTTTCCTCTTATTTCGGGTTGGTTCTGCGATTGTACCACGATAGTTACAATGTTCATTCTCGCAAGCTTTGTAACCATCGCGGGACAAACATACTTTTCTCATGTTTTCTTCAATCATCAGTTATTACGTCACTCTTTTGACTGCTTTTGTGACACTCGCAAAGTGTAGTTGAAGATCTTGCGGTGGTGCTCGCTGGGAAGTGTTGTTAATCTCGCAGAGAAGTGTTGTAGCGATATTCTGGTCCTACAGATCTGAAACAAACAGACGATGCACAGTCAATTTAAGTGATCCCTATTAGTTAAAGAATGAATTTCCAGTATAAATTATAAAATTGAATCAGGAGTGGCCTTTTAGTTAATTCTAGTTTTCATGAAACAGAAATTTAAAAAGTTCACCTCTAGATCCTCAACAATCTACAAAAACAAAGTATAAGAAATAAGCATTGAAAATACAGAAATAAAAATTATAGATGTAACAATTTCATCTAAAAGAACAACAAAAAAAATTTATTAAAAATTTAAGAAATACTCTTACCAAAATTTAAGAAACTATGGGTACCACCATCAATATTTTCCAAAATGAGATCCATAAGATGAAAAGAAACCTAGATCCTCCAAGTTAGATCGATAAGAGTGCATGTAACCTCGCAAGTACATTAACAAAAAGCAAGAAAAAGATCATCCAAATCAAACAGAAGATGTTCTACATCTCTGTAGGTCATGGTGATATTATTTATCCAATTTTCTTTTGGATGTGATTCGTTCTTTGATTGGTACAAAAAAAAAGTGATCTGGAGCAGCCAATTAAGAGTTGTGAGAGATGATGTTACAATTAAACTATTAGTGCAAGGTTTAGTTGCCGACTAACGGTTGTTTGCAGTTACAATTAGTTGTTGATCCACAATTTTCAATGGAAGAGCTTGGATATACAGTGGAACAACATGATAATTCTAGGGTTTCTAAATGTTTACCTTCTTTTTCTATTCATCTCAATCGTTTTTCTGATTCTGATCCAACTGCCAGAATATAAATCATTGTTACGAAATTTATTGTAGAAAAACTACATCACACAGGAAGAAGAATCGCTAAAAGAATAAAAAAGGAAGAGAGGTTTAGAGATGAAAGAAATTCGCGAAAGATAACTCAGGATCAGTTTATTCCCTTTCTTTTTCGACCACACTGACCCACTTAACAATGCGGTAAGTCTTTCCCATCCGTCCAATTTCAAACTCCATCCGGAACTTCTCGGCCGCTGGATCATGACCTTTGTTAAAAGTCGTCCGTTTGATAGCCCTAGCTATCATGGACATAAACCTCATACCTTTTTATAACAATGATTTTTTATTTTTATTTTTTACTTTTAGTTTTTATTTGTTCTATTTTACGTTTTTGGATATTTGTCTTTTTATTACAGATTATTAGATTTCGGAGCGAAAGAGAAAGGAGTTGCCAAAGCTTTTGGTGACCACTTAAAGATTTGGATTCAAAAGACAAAGCGAAAAGAACAAACAAAAAAATCAAAAAAAAAAAAGAGAGAATTTTATTATATTTTGTTTTTATCTTTTAGATTTTTTCTAGCTTTTAGAAATTATATTAGGATATTCTCTATTTTTGTATTTTTTTTTTTGACTTTAATTTTTTGACTTTTGGACTTGGACATTATTTTTATTTTTAAACCCTACGGAAGGGTAGTATTAAATATAAACTGTTTGCAGAGAAGGACGACGATTAAGATATCGCCTCGGCCCCTCGTGTTCGTACATGACATAGGAGTCGTGGCCCGAGTCGACTATAACGGTTCATCCCCCATCTGGTACGGGAGGTCAGTTTTTCGAAACACTCACGAATCCCCTATCAACGAGTTACTGTATTCCTTCGTTTTCATATATGCTGAGGAACTGAAAACAACTGCTTTAATTTCCTAGTAAAGGGCAAGGACTGGCCATACAAGATAAGGGTTCGGATTTCATCACCGTTCTCTTCTTGCACGCCTTAGGAAAACGAAACTTAACGCGAACCTAAGCCTTAAAATTTGGAATAGAACGAGACCAATATAGGGTAACGAGCTTAATAGGAAAGTCATTCGAAAAATATTGGTTACTCTTT